>RCUC01128319.1:0-82218 GCA_003697995.1 Taxidea taxus jeffersonii | reverse complement strand
CCCCCCCCCCCACTCTCCCACCAACCTCCCACCGATCCCACCAGGTCAGCTTATTCAAGGAAGCAAACTGAAAGGTCTTCTCAGGGATAAGGATTTACATCCTTCGGAGTGTGGGGCAGCGAGGAGAACGAGAAGGGAAGTGGACTCTTGCTGCCCCAGCCCCAATTCCCCGGCTCTGCCCTGGTCTGAAGAACTCATTCCGCTCTGACAGAAAGTCAGCTTCAAGCATTAAGCAAAAATGAAGATTTATAGGTTCACCCCAATGAAAACTCCAAGGGTAGTCAATCTTCCAGCCGCCTGGACCGCACCGATATGGGGGTAGGTCTAGGTTTTCCAATGATTCCTGATTTTTCTTTCTTTCCGTGCCTCAGTTCTGCTTTCCTCTAAATTAACTTTATTCCCAAGAAGGCTGCCCCTTTGCGATTCCAAAACAGCCATGCTTCTATCTTCTATCTTAAAATCTTACACCAGCAGCAGAGAGGAAAGAAATTCTCTTTCCCAGGTACTTGTGCAAGAGCCCCAGGGCTGGGTCTGACTGTCCGGATGATCAGGCCCTGGGTCAGGAGGTGGTAGGGGGGTGGGAGCTTAGGATCGGTTGGGTTCGAATCATGGGGATCAACCCCACCGAAACCCCATGAATGGAGAGTAAGGAGGGGTATTCCTTTTTCCTCCTATCAGGTGAGGCTCCTGCTCCCAGAGGGACTAGCTATGAGAACTCACCAGCAGGTGACCACTGAGTCTGGTGGTCACTTCTGGAGGAGGCCCGATGGTGCCTTCTCATGGCCAAAGTGTTGGCCAGTCCCCACGATGGCTCTGAACCCCTGGCACAAAGTGGGACACCAAGAAACATCAGTCTCGGGCGTTTACCCGACCCTTCTGCCCTTGACTTACCTCCCTTGTCCCCTCCACGAAAGGGCCCCACTGATCTACGACTGAGCTCTAGGATATGTATGGGATGGCTCTTCTCACTTACTGTCCAACCAGCTGGCCCTCCAGACCCAGCAGACACCCCCATGGCCTTCCACACTCATGCTAAGTAAGAATCTAACTTCTCCTAACATAACATCATTTCCTTCCCCCGCCGGCGACTTGAATTCCATGTAGGGCCTCTCACTGCTGACAGAGGAGGAAGACCATGGCTCAGAGGCGCTGCCCAGAAGCCCGGGAGCTTCCTGTCCCATGAGTCAGGAAGGAGAGGTCTAGGTAGGGCCAGACAGAACATCTGGTCCCAAATCAGGACGTGGCTGGGATCCAAACCCAGAACCGGCCCACAGCAGGCATTGGCCCAGACAGGGACGAGCAACGCTCATGCCTTCAACAAGGAATGGAGACCAGCCAGGAGCTGTTCTAAGGACTGGGAACGTAATCGTGAAATAAATGACAAGTGGGAAAAGTGTCTTCCTCTCAAAGGCATTCCAAATTTATCTAAAGTGTCAGCTGCTCCCCCGAGTGGCTTCTGATTATTACCTGCCTCCCGTGCTCTCTCTCAGCCGTCTGCGAACCCACAGCATCTCCCATCGGGCCCGGGGAGGGCTCCTCTCTCTCCCCCATGGAACGGCCACCTCCATCAAGGGCTGGCCCGCTCTTGATCATCTTAGAGTGTTCTAGCGTGGATGAGGCAGTCCTTAGACGTTGCCAAAAAGGATGACTGTTCGTAACAGCATTTTTATAAGAAAATCATCCCAAATAACCAAAAATGCTTAGTAATAGAGGACCGTTGGGATATACTATAGGCACAATTATGATAAGAGCCGCTAACATTAACTGAGATCTTTTTATGGGCTAGGTGTTTTTCTTTTACAAGCTTTACACGCATCATCTCATGTCTCACCAAACTCCTCTCGCCACAGGCTCTTACTTTATCCCTTACAGGCATGGCTCAGAGAGGTTAAGAATTGGTCTGATGTCACACAGCCAGAGAGTGGTGGGCGGGGTTCACTGCCAGCCTAGGGTTGCCTGGAGGGTTATGCACACCGTAAAAGGCAAAGGCACAAACAGCGCATGGCCACATCAATGGTTATATATTAACATATTTGCTAAAAGAAATTAAAACCTAAGCCACTATATCAGTACCCATCAAAGCCCTGTGAAAATGTATGATGTGTCAGGCAAGCCCCCGATCAGGGTAATGAAAAGGAATTTCTAATCTCTGAGTCTTCATTTCTCTGTGAAGAGCTGTCTAATGTCTTACAGTTATCAACCTGTGAGTTTTATGCCTCTGGGATCGAGCAAACTCTTTACTAATCTGAAGCATGGATCCTTGCTGAGATGCTTAGGTGTGAAACTGGCCCCATTCTGCTCCTTCCCAGCAAACACAGTTTATAGGATTTTCTGGAACAAAGCCTTTTTCAGGGGGTGGGGGCGGGCTCCATTGGCTCTGGGCAGTCCCAGGAGACTGGGGAGGAGACCCGGACGTGGTGGGGATGAGGGATCGTTGTGAGGAGTGCCACAAATTGGGAGCACCTCTTCCCAGCAAGGGAAGGAACTATCTTTGGGGGCGGTGGGGGCAGGAGCCCATCAGGGCTTGAGGCCAGGATGGGCAGATTCTCACTGCACCATCCCGCTCAGGAGTGATTTCCTTCCTCTTGCCTAAAGAACTTCCCAGAAGCATGAGCAATCTGAAAATTCCCCTGGGGCCGGAGCCAGCCTAGAAAATGCCGGAGGAAACAGCGCCAAGGGCCAGGAATGGGAGGAAAGAGGGTGAAAAGCAAAGAGACCATGCAGGCTGAGGGCTAGGGAGTGGATAACGTCTCTAGGAGAAGCCTAAACTGGGGGGGTGTGGGGTAGGAGAGGTTGGGGTGGAGAAACGTGACATCTTGGGGAGTAGTTGAGGAAACTGGTCCTATTAAGCCCAGAGAAGCAGCCTGGGAACGCCATGCAGATTTTGGGGTCCGTCCCGGACATAGTGCGTTTATCTGACTCTGGTGTGGCATCCAGGTTCATGGTCGGCGGACCTATGACCACCACGGAACAGGACGCGCGTGGTGAGTGCTGCGTACAGGTGTGACCTGCAGACTTATCTGAGACCCGTTGGTCTCAGTCACCAGAAGAGCTCGTGAAACTAAAGACTGCCGAACTCCATGTCCCAGGGCTTCTGCTTCATTCATTCTGGGGCGGGACAGAGAATCTGCATTTCCCCTATGTTCCCGCAGGATGCCAGCGCGGCTCGTGCTGGGACACTGGGAGAGGTCAGGTCCAGAGCAGTGGGTAAGAGTTATACCCCAAGTGCTTGCTTAATAAAAAGAAGGACGTCCTCACCATGAACGTTGCTCAGCACCAAAAGAAGTGAGCTCGCTCTTCACAAAATGCCTAGACAATTAACACCAAAATCCAGCGAGGCGTGTTGTGAGCTCACCCGTTCTGTTTCAGAGATAAGGAGACTGATTTGCCCATGGTTAAGTGGCAGAAGAGAAATCCAGTTCACCGGGTGGTTCGGATGGAGTCTGAGGAGGTAAGTTTGGGTCCTCCCTTGAAGATGCGGGAGCCTTGTTCATGGATTCCAGCCACTGGCTTCAGTGGGGCTCACGGAGAGCTATTATCCTAGCTATTTTCATCTCCCAGAGGTCAGGCTCTCCCCTCACTGGGAGGCAGGCTCTAGAGGAAAGTACTCAACAATCTTGAGCCATAGACCTTATAGTGGGCATTGTGGTGGTCCTCCCAGATCCCCCTTCAATTGCTCGGGCTCCCATCGCTACCTCTACTGGGAGTGTTGGTAGCTGACAGCTCTCAGCTAAGGTCCCCCCACTATCACCAGGAATTACAGCTCACCCAGGATCATGTCCCCTTCCCCAGGGCAGCCTACAATCCAGTGGCCAGGCAGAGAAAGGGTAAAGGCTGATCCCCTTTCTCAAAGCAAGGTAGCAGCCAGCTCCGGAGTCCCACCCCATCACCCGACGCGTTTGGGATCAGCTGAGACCTCTCTTGTGGATACATCATAATCCAGCGCCTTCCATGCCCAGTTATGCTGGCTTCATCCCCTCCCCATCCAGGTTGTTCAGGAGAGCCAAAGAGATGGCTCATAGCTCCCCAGCTCACTAGCCAGATGGTCTTGGGCATAGCAAACCTGTCATCCCATCTGTGAAATGAAAATAAGGACAAAGTCCATCTCAAAACTGGAGCCAGAATGGCAGAGATGGGGGCCTCCCAGGATGGAAGTGGCCTGGGTCCCTGAAGCACAGCACAGAGGACAGTAGCTCAGACAGCCATTGGCCTGCATTGGACAGGCCCAAGATGGCCTCTCCAGAGAAATCCTGCACGACCCCATAACCAGCTAGGGCAGCTTGGTAGTTCCATCAGGTATCTGTTCTTCCTTCCCCATTCCCCTCTCTTCCCCATTCCCCTCACTCTTGCTGCCCAAGGGAAAACCAGCCAATAAAGCATCAGTGCACTAAAAAGTGGGGGGCCGGGGCGCACCTGGGTGGCCCAGTCAGTTAATGACCAACTCTTGACTTCAGCTCAAGTCATGATCTCAAGTCATGAGATCGAGCCCTGTGTTGGGCGAGGAGTCTGCTTCAGACTCTCCCTCCCTCTCCCTCTGCCCCACTCCATGCTCTCTCTCTCTTTCTCTCTCCATGTCTCTCTCAAAAAAAGGGGGGGAGGATTAAAAGAAAATTCATGAGAAATGATAAACAAGACCCAGCACACACACATTCCTCACTCAGCAAGTGATAAAAAATCACCATCATCTTCGTCATCATCATCTTGAAGGCTTATTGCTTCTTGGGAGTTATAACAAATGTCTAGGTCTGTTTGAGTTGACGTCATAGTGCATCCATTCTTGGAGTGCGGTCCACGGAGCTCTGGAAGTCTTTACGTCTTCAGGGTCATGACTGCTTGCATTGCAATTCATGCATTTCGCTGCAATTTCATATCAGGTCCCTATTTCTCTGTGTCAACGTCAGTCTGATGGCACGAGAGCAGTGGTGAATTACTGGTGCCTTAAGCAACTCAAGGCAGTGACACCAAACTGTCCTAGCACCATTGTCTTCTCTCTGCCTGGCGCGCTTAGGAAACACAAAATTCAGGTTTCCTTCTGCAAGTCTTCAATTAGCGGTACATGGTATTACTTTTATGAAACCACAACCCTTGAATACATTCTTAAAATTTTCTTTTATTGCATTTTATGTATTTGAGAGCGAGAGAGAGCACAAGCAGGGAGCAGGGTCAGAGGGGGCGGAAGAAGCAGGCTTTCTGCTGAGCAGGGAGCCCGATACGGGACTCGATCCCAGGAGCCTGGGATCATGACCTGAGAACACTTAACCAACTGAGCCACCCAGGCGTCCCGAAGATTCAAATTTTTGAAAACGTATATCTGCCACCCTGGGTGCTAGAGTTTCCCAACACTTAAGGACTTTTCTGGTGATATTAGGAGTGATAGAAATAAATGTGATGCTTTGATTCTACACAAGGAAATGTGTTAACATTTGGAATATCTGTGGAACTCAGTGAACCAATATTCTCCCAGGGACCAGAGCATGATACTACAAAATCATGCATGGGTATAAGATTTACTCAAAGTGCAAAATAAGCCAAGGGATTTTAACGGGACTCAGTATAAAAGGTGAAAGGTATTAGATTACACACTGCAACTCACTTTTAAGAAGCTACCAATGGTCAAATTTTGGTGAACAGTCAAAAAAGAACATGCCTAATTATCTGAAAAGCTATTAACATATTCCTCCTTGGGGCCCCTGGGTGGCTCAGTTGGTTAAGCGTCTGCCTTTGGCTCAGGTCATGATCCCAGGGTCCTGGGATGGAGTGTCCCCCCGCCAACTCTGCCCTGGGGCAGTCTCTCTGCTCAGTGGGGAGGCTGCTCTTCCCCTCCTCCTCTGCCACTCCCCCCAGCTCGTGCTGTCTCTCTCTCCAATAAATGAATAGAATCTTAAAAATAAATAAATAATATAAAATATTCCTCCTTTCCAACTACATATCTGTGTGAGCCTAAATTTTCATTACATACTTTAGCAAATCAAAGAAAAAACCTTACTGTAATAGATCTAATAATAGAAGCAGACATGAGAATGTCTGCTCTTAAACCAGAAATTAAGGAGATTAGCAAAATTGCAAAACAATGCCGTTCTTCTCATTAGTTTTTCTTTATTTGGGAAACCACAGTGATTTTTTTTTCATAAAAGTATATTTTTTGTGTTCATTTTAAGGGGTTAATTTTTATTTCATTTTTTAAAGATTTATTTGTTTATCAGAGGGAGAGCAGGAAGAAGCACAAGCAGAAGGAATGGCAGGTAGGGGGAGAAGCAGGCTGCCTGATGAGCAGGGAGTCTGAGGCAGAGCTCAATCTCAGGACCCTGGGATCTTAACCTGAGCCAAAGGCTGATGCTTAACCATCTGAGCCACCCAGGCGTCCCATAATTATTGTTATTTTAAATAAATTAAATATTCTTAAATTTCTCAGTTCTATTTTTTAGTACAATAAATATCAGTAGATATTATCCACACAGACAAAAATTTTTTGGGTTCCTCTAAAACTATAAAGACGTCCTGAGAACAAAACTTTGGAGAACCACTAGCACAGGACTTCAGCGAAGGCTTGAAAGGAACCTTTTGTGGCCCGAGCCATACAGAGACCCCCTCCTACCTACTCCTCTCCCTGGCATCCACTCAACCTGCCCCCAGTAAGGCAGCCCTCCCCAGGGTGCAGTAAAGGAAAAAGGAAAAGGAAACCTTCTCTCACTTCTTTTCCTGGAATGTGCCCTGACCAGCCTCCCCGTGCGTGTCACACCCTGTCCTCCCAGAGGGTTGTGCTGGCGTCCCCATCACAGAAGATGCGTGGCCAAGTGGGAGAGGAGAGGGATGCAGGGAGGCTGTGGGGCAAAGAGCAGTCACTTGGATGCTGATTCTGCAGCTTTTGGCCGGGACTCCACGGAACGGCTTGGGGAGGGAACGTGAATGTCACTGCTACACTGGGCACCTGGGGCTCTACACCTTGGCTTTCGCTAATTCCCCATCTCCTTTCCAACCCAGAAAGCAGCCCGTGGGGGCACCTTCCCCAACCACCACATATCCCACAAGCTTACAAAAATGAATTTCTGTGGGACACCTGGGTGGCTCAGTCAGTTAAGCGTCTGTCTTCGGCTCAGGTCATGGTCTCAGGGTCCTGGGATTGAGCCCTGCATCGGGCTCCTTGCTTGGTGTAGAGTCTGCTTCTTCTTCTTCTCCCTCTAGCATTCTCCCCCCACACACACCCCCCCCCCGCTTGTGCTCTCTGGATTTCTCTAGCTCTCTGTCAAATAAATAAAATCTTAAAAAACAAAACAAACCAACCAAGTTTCCTGCTCAGCTTAAGCAAAGACTGGTATACATGACCTGCCACTTGGAGTTACAGAGCCCTGAGAGGACAAGACAGACATGTATGTGCTCTACTTGTTACTGTAAATGGTTAGTGTAATCCACGAGGGTCCCCCTGAGACTCTGGGAAAAACCAGGGCAGTACGGATGGTCGTGAGACACTCAAGTCATGACCCCTTGTGTTTCTCGCCTCTAGACACTGAGGAGAGGGAAGTGTTCAGAGAAGAATGAATTCCAAACATACCCAAGCCCTTCCAGAGAGCGAAGTAAAGAAAGCCCGTGCCCCCAGCTCATTTTGTGAATCCAGGGTGATCTCTGATATCAAAACTAAAATTGTAGGTCAATCTCAACCGAGAACGTGAACATAAAAGAAAAAAAAAACCCTAAAAATATGTTGGTAAACTGAATCCAGCAATATGTAAAGAAAAGGATGTATCTTGGCGTAAGGCTGAGTTTTTTCCAGAATCGTAAATTTGGTTGAACATTAGAAAATCAATTAGTGTTGGGGGCACCTGGGTGGCTCAGTCGGTTAAGTATCTGACTTTAGTTCAGGTCATGATCCCAGGGTCCTGGGATTGAGTCCTGCGTCAGGCTCTGCACTCACTGGAGAGTCTGCTTCTCCCTCTCCCTCTCTCCCTGCTCATGCTCCCTCTCTCTCTCCCTCAATAAATAAAATCTTTAAATAAAATAAAATCTTTTTTTAAAAAATCAATTAGTGTTAATACTCTACATACCTAGGGGTGCCTGGGTGGCTCAGTCGGTTAAGCACCTGACTCTTGATTTCAGCTCAGGTCTTGATCTCAAGGTCATGAGTTCAAGCCCCATGTTGGGCTCCACATTGGCTGTGTAGCCTACTTAAAAAAAAATACTCTACACACACAGATTAAAGGAGAAAAATCATGATCATTTCGATGGTGCAGAAAGAAATGTTTGGTAAAACATAGCACCCATTCACCATTTTTAAAAATGCTTCTTAATCGAGGAATAAAAGGGAACTTCCATGGTCTGATACAGAGTCTTTGCAGAAATGCCTGGAAAAACATCAGACCCTAATGGTGAAAGGTTGAAAGCTTTTCCTTTACAATCAGGAATAAGGCCTGGATTCCCACCACCATTATTTCTATAGATCAGAGTCCTACCTGATATAATACAACAGGAAAAGAAAACAAAAGAGCAAAAGAGACAAGGATGGGAAAGGGAGGGGGAACAAAAGTGTCATTAGCTGCTGGTTATAGACATGAAATTTTCCAAGGAATCCATATGTAAGTATTAGAATTAATAAGAGGGCGTAGCAGGTAGCGGCTTTCAAAAATCAAAATACACTAATTGCAATGAAATAGCCACAATTGTACCTTGGAACCACACACACACACACACACACACACACACACACACACACACACAAGACACTACTGGAAAAACTGATGAGATCCAAATAAAATCTCAAGCTTATATTTTGGTAATGTATCAGTGTTGGTTTCTTAGGGTGTTTTTTTTAAGATATATTTATTTATTTGAGAGAGAGAGAGAGAGAAAGCAGGAGGGGTAGGGGGAGAGGGAAAGAGAATCCCAGGCAGACTCCACATTGAGCAGGAAGCCCGATGCAGGGCTGGATCTCATGACCCTGAGATCATGACCTGAGCCGAAACCAAGAGTTGGATGCTCAACCGACTGAGCCACCCAGGCACCCCGATTGCTTAGTTTTGTGAGCTGTGCCATGATTATGTATTATGTTAGCAGTGGAGGAAATTAAGTGAGGGGAATACTCTGTATTCTTTGCAACTTTTCTGTAAATTGAAATTCATCCCAAACCAAAAGTTTCTTCACACACAAAAAAAAAAAACCTTTCTAAATCAAAATGCAAAAGTAAATTATACTTGTGTACCAGGTTGAAACAGGTTGAAAAATGATTTTTAAAAAAATTATGTTTGGGGGTGCCTCGCTGGGTCGGTGAGTTGAGACCTTTGCCTTCAGCTCTGGTCACGGTCCCGGGGTCCTTGGATTGAGCCCTGCATCAGGCTTTCTGCTCGGTGGGGAGCCTGCTACCTCCTCTCTCTATGCCTGCCTCTCTGCCTGCTTGTGGTCTCTGTCTGTCAAATAAATAAATAAATAAAATCTTAAAAAAAAAAATAAAATAAAAATTACATGTTTGTTAGTGAACAGTTTTAAAAAATCAAGTTCTGGCTGCAAATAAGACAAATCATGTTGTTTTCTTCTACAGAGAAAATAAAGAACTTTTTTATTATGAGCTATTAAAAACACCTAAAACAAAGACATAATACGTTCATTGCTTAGAAGATGCAGTAGCATAAAGGTATCAGCTCCTCCCAAATTAATTTAGAGATTCAGCACAATTCAAATTAAAGATGACTACAGCCTTTTAAAAATTTCTTCCTTAATCCCTCCTTCCTGAATCCCCTCCCTACATTCTCCTTTCTCTCCCTCTCTCTCTCCATCCCAGCCCTGCTTGGTAGAAATTAACAAGTTGATTCTAAATTTTATAAGGAAATGTGTAAGATCTAGAATAACTAAAGAATTCTTTTTTCCCTAAGATTTTATTTATTTATTTTGAAAGAGAGAGAGAAAGATAGCGAGAGAGCGAAAGCAGGGCCAGGGAGAAGGGAAAGCAGGCTCCCCACCAAGCAGGGAGCCTGACTCAGGCATTGATCCCAGGACCCTGAAATCATGACCTGAGCCAAAGGCAGAGGCTTAACCCACTGAGCCACCCAGCCCCCCCAAAAGTAGTTTACTTTGAGCAAATAATGTGCTCCAGAAAATAGCTGACATTGACTGGGTGCTTATATGGACCAGGCACTCTCCTAAGCCGTTTTGGGTAAATAATAGTCATTCTATCCTCCCAATACTTCAAAGAGGTAGCTGCCATTCCAGTCCCATTTAGCATGGTTAGGGAGCAGCAGCGAAGCCAAGGAACACCAGTGAGAACAAGGTCCACGGAGGGCTCCCTGGCCCTGCAATGGCTCTGCCTGCCAGCACACTGCAGAGAGGTTCAGACAGGGCGTGAGCTCCCCATCTGAGCTCACCTACTCTACACATATAGTCTCCCGGGAGAAGGGGACCCAAGAGAACCATTGGAACTTCTGGGAGCAAGTTTTGGGCTCAAATTAGCTGCAGGCACTCACAAAGCTGTACAGTGTTAGGAGGAAGGGGGCGGGTTGTGGGGGGAGGAGATGGGGATGCAGAGAGAGGCTTCCTAGAGCATTAAGATTCTCACTGGTGCCAAGAACTAACTGGGAATTCCCAGAATATTTCCTTTTGTTTTTTCCTCTTTAGCGTGAGTGCCCTTCACGAAACCCTTGGCACCGAACAAGAGCGGCCAAAATTCTGTTTCCAAGTGTGATGCAAATCACCCCTCCTGCTCCCCACTGCCCATCTCCTCTTAGAGCCAAGGGAGAAACTCAGCAGTGGGCAGAGAGAGGACAGAAGTCCTGGTTGTGCAGAGTCTAGGCAGCACTGTGTCATGGGGGTGGGGGATCGGGGGCAGGGACTGTTCCAGTGCCCCCCTCCACCATGATAACCTACCACCTGGGCTGTTGGAACTTTTGGAGAATGGGTGATAAATTGGGCTTGCTTGTTTGCAGCCATCCCTCCTGGGAATTATGAGCCCAGGGTGACACCCCCCTTTGGAGACCCACTTAGCACTTCCCAGGACTGAGGAGAGAGGAAGGGGCAACTGAGGGGTCTGGGACTTCACTGTAAGGTTTGTCCTGAGACTTCATTTTGTCCTGAAAAACTTTGGTTGTCCTTGCAACTAACGAAAGGAAGGAAATTGTGTATCCCAAGGAGTGTGTGCCCTTCCTGTGCCAAACAACCCCAAGGGCGATATGTGTAAGAATTATTACTTACGTTTACTGAGAACTTACTATACTCTTCATAGTTCTTCAGACCTATGAAGACCACCCAGACCACCACGAGGGGGCTTCTTCCTGTGCCCACTACATATTGGCAGAAACAGAGGTTAGAGTTTGTCCAAAGTCACCCTGTAGAAAGCAAGGGAGCCTGGATTTGGCCATGGGGGTGATTCTAGAACCCACACTCTGCAGTGCTGCCTCACACTGCCCCCCAGTAGCAGGAGAGGCCAGAAAGGCGGAAGATCCCAGCCCGCTGTTCTCTGCAGTCCCCTGTCACTCTCTAGTCTTCCCTTGAGCCAGACGATAGGACCCTGCAGCTTCTGGAGTCACAAAGGGCTCCCTCCGGGTCACTGAGCTCCCCGTCCCCTGGAGGGTCCTGGGGGCACTCAATCCCTGCTTCTCCCTGTCACCTGGCCCCCTGGCTGGTGGGCTCTAGGACCCCAAAGCAGGGCACGATGCCCTCCTGGTGATCTGGGAGGGTCATCCTGGTTCACAGGAAGTCATGTGCCGTGAGTCAGACCCACCACATCCCAACCTCCCAAAGCCTGGCTTTATCGGGGACATCTCCGTGCGGGTAGTTACAGCCCTTCCCCTTGGTATGTACACAGTTCAGAATTGCTAGTGACGATCATTCTGCATTTGGGGTAGGGAACTTCCCCCCCATCTCTCTCCCTCCCTCCCTCCCTCTCTCTCTCTCACACACACACAAGCTCCTTATTTCCTGTGCCCCACAATGGCTTTCCTTATTCGACAGAAGAACAAAGCCTTTTTGAGCTTACCCCGTACAATCACCACCAGCCTATTTCCAGGCACTCGTGAGAATCCCTTTCATTACCGAGGGCTCCTCTTCCCGCCCTGCCAGTGTTTTCAGGCTGCTCTTTAACCACTCTATTCTCCCCGTGCGGCACGGACACATGCTCCTCAGACCCCCGTCGCTCTTTTCCGCTTTGCTCTCCCCTCTTTCGTCCTCCCTTTCATGGTCCCGACTGATCTCTGCTCAGTGGGTTTTGTGAAGTTTCCTGCTGTGATCCCTTCATCTTCAGGCTGCCTTGTCTGTGGAATTTTGGTAGTAACGCCCTGTGGCGGGGAAGGGCTCCTACCCATCCTCAGCCCTGGAAAGTTGCAGCAGACCTGCCCAATTTCTGTAAATGGGGGCCCATCCATTTTTTTAACCTCTCTGTTGGCTTTCCCCTCGCTGGGACCAGAATGTCAACCCCAGGAGGACAGCAGGCTTCCCGCCATGTTCTATACTCCATCCCTGGTACCTAGGACAGCACCAACACCCAGTAGCCACTTGTTAGCTAAATGAGCTACCCAAGTCATCCTTAACTACTCAAGTCATATCCCAACATGCATGCCTTCACGAGGGGAAGCATAACGGAATGGCTAAGAGAGAAGGATTATGAATTCTGCTCTGCTACCCATTGGTCCAATGACCTGCAGGCAAGACATGAAGCTCCCTGTGCCTTAGTTTCCCCATCTATAAAATGGGATTATCAGTAATAACTACCTTGGGGTTATTGGGAAGAGTAAATGAGTCAATATGCATAAAACACCTAGAACTCGGTCTGGCATGAAATGAGTCTCGGTAAATGTTAACAACAACCGTCATTATGTACTAGAGGCAAAAAGATGGGAAGGACATAATCCCAGCATGTCTGGACAAGCTGCTGTTGGGGAGGCAGGAACAAGGGTCTGTAGGGTGCCTGGAATGAGAGCAACTGTCCCTACATGGGGGGTGGTTAGGGCGGGGAATTGGGAAAGGTCACTTTGGGTCTTGAGGGTTGATTAGGAGAAGGTCAGATACGAGGCAGGGCATGTGAGTAAGGTATGAGGAGGGAGGGTAGTTTTGGACCAGCCAGTTAAAGACTAAGCATATTATGGTTAGTGTACAATTAAACAAAACGAAAGAAGCTTCCCACATCGACTATGCAGAATTCTGTCCTCAAAAAACTCCTATGCTAGGCTTTCCTTATTTTGGACTCATCTCAAAGTCTAGTAGAATTTTCCTGGAAGGTTACAGGGAGTGGTCACTTCTTCTGATACCATTCTCCATAACCCGTGCCTTTTCAACTGGTTTTAGGTTATCTGTGGACAGGATGGACCTCAAGAGTATAATTTAAAAGACCTTAGAGGAAGCAGTGTGAAATCTACAATTGAACCATATGATCAGATCACAAACCTCATACTTTTGTGGGTTTTTTTTTAAGATTTATTTATTTATTTGAGAGAGAGAGAGAGCGAGCTTGAGGTGGGGAGGGGCAGAGGGAGAGGGAGAGAGAAATTTTAACAGGCTCTGTGCTTAGTATAGAGCAGGATGCAGGGCTCAATCCCGTGACCCTGAGGTCACAACCTGAGCTGAAATCAAGAGTCGGACACTCAACCAACTGAGCCACCCAGGAGCCCCCCTAAACCTCATAGTCTTTAATTTGCTAGTCCTTCTGCTTTCAAGCTAACAACAGCCTCTTAAGGCAGAGTCTCAATAATTCATTCATTCAACCACTATTTAATGAGCACCTACTATGTGCAAGGCACTGCTCAGGAACTTGAGAATGAAACATGGAGGAAAACAGCCGGAAATCCATACCCTTGTGCAGCTTGATTCAGGGAAAGGATACATTTTAACTTGCTTCGGATGGAGGGCACAGGTGGTGTTTGCCACAACAGTATCTTCTACTGCCGATAAAGGGATTTAATGCATTACAACTTCAGTGAACAGGTACTTGAAGTCGCAGAAATTAGGGACACTCAAACAGCAAGACGGTCAGAAGAATCCTCTTACCACGGCTCCCAGGTGGCTCAGTTGGTTAAGCATCTGCCCTCGGCTCAGGTCATGATCCCGGGGTCCGGGGGTCGAGCCCCATTTCAGGCTCCCTGCTTATCAGGGAGTCTGCTTCTCCCCCTCCCTCTGCTTGTCCTCTCTCACTCTCTCAAATAAATAAATAAAATATTTTTAAAAAGAAAGAAAAAGCATCCTTTCATCAACCATTCCCCATGTTTCTGGCTTCCCACCCCCTTGGTGCTTTCCGAGGTCAGTCTCTGGGATCCACAGTCCCACCTTCTTGATTCCTCACCACCATTCTTCAGCCGAGCTTGGGCAGACCATTCGTTAGGACTGTGTTTGGCTGAAGGTATCAGACAACTCAGCAAAGATTTTAAGGATGTGGACATTGATTGAAAGTGGTCTCACTCTGTCTGAAAGCTCAGCTGTGCTGTTCTAGCTCTCTTTACCTTTTTATTCATCTGTTCTTTTTTAAATTAAAGATTTTATTTATTTATTTGTCAGAGAGAGACCACGGGCAGGGGGAACAGCAGGCAGAGGGAGAAGCAGGCTCCCTGCTAAGTAAGGAACCTAATGCGGGACTCAGTCCCAGGACCCTGGGATCATGACCTGAGCTGAAGGCAGGCGCTTCACCAGCTGAGCCACCAGGTGCCCCTTTTTATTCTTCTATTCTTAGTGTGTTGGCTTTTCTTCCACATGCTTGTAGCATCATGATCCCGGGATAGCTGTCTTAGTTCTACACCTCATTTCTGCATCCACGGTAGATAAAGGAGGGAAAGACAAGGACAGTGAGCTCTCGACTTATCCCTTATATAAGGAAGAGAAATTCTCCCAGAAGCCCCAAGAGGACACCCTCTTCTTATCATCAGCCCAGACCAGGTCACACGGCCACATCTAACTCAAGGAAGATGGGGGAATTTGGTATTTGGATTTCCAGCTTCCAAAGTTGGAGGCAGCAGGAGGAAGAGAGGGGGCCAGGAATGGCTTGCGTAGGCAAACTACAGTGTCTTCCAGAAAAAACTTCACAAAGAAACCACAAGACATCGGATGGAAGGTTACTCAAGGCATTTTAGGCTGGGAAATATTTGAAAATGGAGAAAAATAACACATTTTTAAAAGATCTTATTTATTTATTTGAGAGAGAGAGAGAGAGCATGACCAGGGGGAGGGGGGAGGGATAGAGGGAGAAGCAGACTCCCTGCTGAGCAGAGAGCCCAACGTGAGGCTTGATGCCAGGACCCTGAGATCATGACCTGAACCGAAATCAAGAGTCAGCTGTTCAACCGACTGCACCACCCAGGAGCCCCAGAACAGGGACACATTTTAAGCTGATTTCAAACAGTGGGTTAGACAGAGCTAGGCCCACCACAGGAAAAACCCTAGACTGGAAAGGCCTCTGTGCTGGAGGAAAAGGCACTGTGTTTGGACACATGGCCCCCACTTCTGTGGCCCAACCAGAAATTCAGTACCAGGAACCTAGACGATGGGTTCCATTGTGGACTAGGAAGAAATCGGAGACTGTTCTGCCAATCATATGGCTTCATCCATTGTTAGGGATTAAAAGCGAGAGGCAGGGACAACTCCCACCCTTTCCCAATCACACAAGCCCATGAATCTGGACCGGATTCTGTCCAGAAATAAGGATGGGACTGAAGAGCCAAAACCACTTCCTCATGAGGAATATCCTTTTCCCCCAACCAGCTAAATTGTATCCTTTGCCCAAGTTACATAAACACTTGCTACCATCATCGTTATGGGTCCAAGTATCTCATTTATGCCAGTTCGTGGGGCTTTGGACTCCCATACATGGGAAATCGGAAAGGGACAATTCAGTCAAAACAAAAGCTTGGCGTGACACAGTGAAAAGGAAAAGGAAAACCCCAAAGTTTTATGTGTGTCTCTGCACACGTGTTTGTGAGAAAACACACCCACCCTGGCCTGATTACATCCTAACCGCAGGCATGTCTCCCGGCAGTCCTGACCACATTCAAATGTCTTCATTCAGTGTGACTTTGGATATCCGCAAGTCCTTTCTTTCCGCTGGACAAGGAAAGCCAAGTTGCCTGGCAAAAAGAATACAACTAACTCAATATCATGTTTCTGGGTTGAGAGACAGTTAAATGAGCCCAGCCTCAAATATCTGTGGATTTCTCTCTCTATTCTCTATTCATTTATCTACCCACCCACCCACCTATCTATCTGTCTCCATCCATCCAAACACTAATTCATTTCCTTGGGACTTTCACTATCCTCTCTTCTTTGCATGATGCTAAGCCTTCACTTTTCACAGGGAATGTCTTTCCCCCTTTTCCATTTGGCGAAATCCCATTGCTCCTTAAAATTCAGGTTCAATTCTTTTTTTTGTTGTTCTTAAGTGATCTCTACCTCCAATATGAGGCTCATGACCCCGAGATCACGAGTCGTCTGCTCTACCAACTGAGCCAGCCAGGTGCCCTGGTTCAATTCTTCTCTGGAAGATCACTCATGGACACCCACTGCCAGCCCACAGTGTTATCTTCCATCTTAATCTTACGACACTTCCGTTTTGTACCCCTCTTTTTCTATGTCATAAATTACTGCCATCAACATCCCTTCACTATTGTGCTCCTCCCATCTCTTGCAACAGAAATATGCTGCATTGTTTCTTATCTCCCCAAGTAAATTGCAAGCTCTGTGAAGAGAGAGACTGTGGTTTTTACCCCTTTGCAACCTCCCTCTACAGCCTGACTCTTATATAACGTTATGCAAATTGTAGGCACTCAACGAATACACTTCAGTGGGGCGTGCAGTTTCCTCATCTGTGAAGTGGGGATAATATCGGTGTTGTAGCAATACCTGAGGATTATCTGAGATACCGTATATTAAGAGCATCTTAAACTGTAAAATCCTAAAGAAATTATTATTGGTAATATTGTTCAACTTTTTAATGAGAATAAATAATGCTTAAATAAATAATGCTTGGCCATATGCCAAGTTATCTACAATCTGAATGAACAAAGACTTTGCAGTAAAAATTCCACTAGTACAGGAGCGCCTGGTGGGGCTCAGTTTTTTAAGCTTCTGACTCTTGATTGTGGCTCAGGTCATGATCTCAGGGCCATGAGATCGAGTCCAGAGTTGGGCCCCAGGCTCCTCGTCCCTCGCCTCATTTGCATGTGCTCTCCACGCACCCCCACCTCCACTCCTAACCCCCCCATGCACGTGTGCTCCCCCCCTCTCTTTCTCAGATAAATAAATAAATCTGTAAATAAAGTGTTTCAGGACTATATACAGAATCATTACCCACACAAGGTACCAGAGGAACAAGGTGGGTGAACTATAACCCTTGTCTTTAAGGAGTTCACGTTGTAGCAGAGGAGCAGGAATATAAGTGCCTGTGATTGTGCACAGGGAGGCAGAAAGCACCAGAAACATAGACACCAACTGCTCAGAGACACTTAAAGGACTCCGCAATTCTGCCTGGGGATCAGGAAACTCTTCAAAGAGGAGTCATCGCTTGAGCTGATCCTGGAAGATGGAAAGACGTTCGACAGATGGAGAAAGGGACAAAAGATTATCTAGAAAAGAAACAGCATAGACGTGCAGGATGTTCTGGGGGAAGAGGAGGCAGTTTGTCTAATCGCAAGCTGAGAGCCTAGGAAAGGGTTAGGGGAGTCTGAGACCCAGGGGCTGATGCACAGATCAGCAGAGGCTTCACGCATCATGGAATCCAGGTAAGGAGTATGGCCTTGATTCCAAAGGCACAAAGCCACGGAGGGGAATCAGTAGATTGTATTGACTGTCAGTGGCATGTTTTCAGCTGCAAGTAACAAAGACCCAACTAAAAGCAGCGGAAGCAATAAGGAGATTCATTATCTCACTTAACTGGAAATTCAGAGGCAGACAGGCTGCAGGCATGGAGTGCTCAATCCCCGAAAGACCCCTGGTCTTTCTGCCTTTCCACTGTGCAAACAATAGTTATTGCTTTATTCCTGAGGTGCTTTGCAAAATGGTGAGATGGCCAGGAACACATTCAGGCACAGCCAAATCCTGAAGCATCCTCCCAGCAGATATGTTCTCCAGGTCTTGGGTCACTTGGCCCTTTCAGAAGATAGAAGCATTTGCCATGGCTGGCTTGGATCTGCCATCTGAGTGGTGATGTCTACCACTGGCTGCTAGCAAGCAGATGGGCTCCAGGGGAGTGTGAAGACAGGGAGACCAATGGACAAGACAGTGCAAGATTACTGGGATCGGGGTGCCTGTGTGACGTCACTCGGTTAAGCATCCGAATCTTGATGTTGGCTCAGGTCATGATCTCAGGGTTGCAAGATGGAGCCCCATGTTGGGCTCCACACTGGGCAAGGAACTGGCTTAAGATTCTCTCTCTTGCTCACACTCTCTCTCTCTCTCTCTCCCTCTGCTCCTTCTCACACTTGGTCACACTCTCATTCTCTCTCAAAAAAATTTTAAAAATCACTGGCATAAAGTAATCAGGCCTGGACCAGAGATGTGGCTGTGGGCAGGAAGGAGGAGGAGAAATTGAAGACATGTCTTCCATGTGAAAAAGAAGTTGCCAACTCATCCTATGGGGAGTGAGAAGCTAGCTGCTGAGAATGCTCCAAGCTTCCAACCTTAGGTGATGGAGGGATTAGTACACTATTGGCTAAGATGGGTGTCTGGGGGCTCACTTGACACGCCCCCCAGGCCTGCCTGACAAAGACTTGAAAGCATGAGAAAGAGGATTCATCCAGCTTCTCTCTTTCTCCAAGAGTCAGCACCGTGGCATGTGGTTCAAGGACAGACTCTGATGTCATGCCACCAAGTCTCCTGTCACTTACGAATTGAGAACCTTGAGTGACCCTCCATCTCCTTATCTGTGAAATGGGTATAATAATGCCTAGCTCATAGAATTGTGTCTGGGGCTCAGTGCAATGCCTGGCATATAAGAGATATCGTGGTGTAACAGATAAGGAAGGAGACCAGGGTTCTAACCCTTGTTAGGTTGCTCACTCCCTGCCTGACCTCAGTCCAATTACTGTTCTCTCTGAACCTCCATTTGTTCATCTAAAAGATGGCGGAAATACCCTCTGATGGGGTTGCTAAGACAACTGGATTAGAAACATACATCAAGAGCTGATGTGGAACTCTGGTGGGTTTGGGCCGGTGACGTACACTCAGTTAATCAGATGCTCATGCCCCCAGGCTTTAAGTGAGGGTGGAGAGAGGAACTGAAGCTGGGAGAGAGGACTGGCGTGGGGCTGGGCGTGACAGTCATGAGCAAGGGACAGTAGTCTCAGCCTCGGTGTCGGGTGTCCCAGCCAGAGGGGTCAGCATTGTAAGCTCTGGACTTTAAAGGTACCGGCACAGCGGTTCAGTCGGTTAAGCATCCGACTCTCAGTTTTGGCTCAGGTCATGATCTCAGGGTTCTGGGATCGAGCTCCGTGTTGGGCTCTGCACTCGGTGTGGAATTTGCTAGAGATTGTCTTCCTTTTCTCCCTCTGCTCCTCCCCTGCTTGGTCTCACTCTTTCCTAACAAATAAACAAAATCTTTAAAAAATTAATAAATAAAGGTGCTGGCACAGCCTTTTTCTTTTCTTCTTCTTCTTCTTTTTTTTTTTAACTGAACCCATTCTGTGGCAAGCTTTCTGTTATTCTCTGACTGCAAAGCCCCATTTGTTCCTGCCTATTTGCTCTGTGTAGTTATCTAATCTTTCTGAGAATTCTGTGCACTACCCAATAGCCTCAAAATTATGTTGTTGTGGGGTTTTTTTTTCCTGCTTTAATCTGCTTCAGTCCATTTCTGTGCTTATGTTAGGGATTCTGCCTACACAAGTGCCCAGGAGGATTCCTGGCATGGAGTAGGAATTTCAAACTGATTTTTCTCCTTTGGCTCCTTATTCTCCACGTCTTTCCTTCCACTCAAGTTTTCTTCTAGCTCCATGATGCTCTGACGGGTGGGAGGAAAGTCATTCCCATGGGAAGAAAAGACGAAGTCTCTCCATCCCCTAAACATTTTTCCCAGCGAACATCATTCCACAGGCTAACAGACCTGGAGTGGAGAGCTGCCCACAGTTTTTAAAATGAAAGGAGTTTTGAGGGCAAACATGAACTTGTTCACCAAACCCCCAAAGCGTGACACTAGGGGACATCTGTAAACGCTTAGGAACAGAATCTGGGGAACTAAGAAACAGAAGTATCCATTTACATGATAAGGCTCTTTGGGATGTCAAAATGGATGGACCTCATAAGAATCCAGAAGAGGTAGAGTGTAACAAAATATCTGGGTTCACAAAAGGTTTCTTTAATTCATGGGTAGTGGAACTGTGTCAGATGGCGAAGAGGACACTGGGGAGTTTTAAGTACGTCCTTAATATTCTTGGATGAAAATTGCCACTGGTTTCTGCAAAGCACCCTACGTATGACTCAGAAAGAATATTCTTTCATTTTTCCAGGACTGTTTCCCCAGGCTCTTCGCTATGAGACACTCCAAATCTTCCAATAATGTCTTTCTTGCATATCGTTAGCTAGAGTCCGTTTCTACTGTTTGCAACCGAGGAACCCTGGCGGATTCAACTCATTATGGCAATAGTAATAATCCCTAATCGTTAGAAAAGTTGTTCCCTATCGCAAGCTCAACTCTCTGCTCTCCGTAACTTCTACCCTATTTCTGTTTTCTGAAGCACCTGTTTCCCGTTTTCTGGAGCAACTTTGAGCCAATGTTGTCCATAAGATGGACATTCGATTGTTTGAGGCTAAGATACTTTCCTTCAGTCGTTTATTTCCTGGGATAAGTAGCCCCAATCTCTCACTGATGAGTTAGGACATAATTTCCAACATTGTCCACATCCTGGTACCACTCCTCAGAGCCTTTAAAACGTGACCCCTGACAGGAGAACATAAAAATCATAATAGGATCATTGTTTCCCCCGGTCTCTTCCCTAATTACATAAAGGACCACTTTTTTTAGTAGCAAAATTACACTGTTGGATTATCTTAGGTGTATTGTCAGCTAAAACTATTTTTTAGAACTCACTGCTTCATCATACAAGCCACACAAAATCTTTGGAAGTTGTAAAACACAAATAAACAAAAGATAAATCTCAAAAGCTCTCACAACCCCCCAGCTCGTGATAATCCCTATAAATACATCCTTGTAAAACCTTCCAGACTATTCCCTATGCTTATTATGGAGTATTTTCTATTGGCCACACACTGTTCCAATATATGTTGTGTATTTAGCTAGTCCCCTCTGGATAGGTTCTTGACAGTTGTGTTTTCTTTGGCAATTGCAAACAATGCTTGGATTAACACTCATCGAACTCCAACTGTGTATACTTCTCTATTTTCCCCCAGTGTTATTGAACTATAATTGACATTTAATATTGTCTAAGTTGAAGGTGTGGATTTGATACGTTTATATATTGCAAAATGATTGCCACCGTAGCATTCGCCAACACCGCCAACCCATCACAGAATTACCATGTCTTTTTTGTGGTGGGAACATTTAAGATCTACTCTCTTGGCAACTTCAAAGTGTGCAAGAGAATATTATTAGCTATAATCACTTGGCTATACATTACAGCTCCATACCTTGTTAATCCTACAACCAGGAGTCTGTACCCTTTGACCTATAGCTCCCCATCTCCCCCACCCTGCAGCACCTGGGAACCACGACTCTGAGCCTGGCTGTTTTAGATTCTGCATAAAAGTGACAATCCCATACAGTATTTGTGTTTCTCTATCTGACTTAGCATAACAGTGGATTTCTGAAAAGTTCTTAGAGGTTGGGGGACACCCTGGTGGCTCAGTCAGTTAAGCATCGGACTCTTGGTTTTGGCTCAGGTCATGACCTCCAGATCCTTGGACTGAGTCCCACTTCAGGTTCCACATTTGGTTTGGAGTCTGCTTGGGGCTCTCTCTCTCCCTCTCCTCCTCCCGCTTGCTGTCCATGTGCACTCTCTCTCAAATAAATAAATAAATTCCATATTTAAAAAAAAAATTCCTAGTGGTCAAATTGCTAATTGAAAAGATATGTGTTTTCTTGCAAGGCTTTTAATTATCTGTCACCAAATTACCCTCCAGAAACCAATTTATATTCCCATCCACAGATTATAAGCGGCTTTAAGACTCCTGGAATTAGGGCGCCTGGGTGGCTCAGTGGGTTAAGCCTCTGCCTTCAGCTTAGGTCATGATCTCAGGCTCCTGAGATCAAGTCCTGCGTCAGGCTGTCTGCTCAGCAGGGAGCCTGTTTCCCCCCTCTTTCTCTGCCTGCCTCTCTGCCTACTTGTGATCTCTCTCTCTCTCTGTCAAATAAATAAATAAAATCTTTAAAAAAAAAGACTCCTGGAATTTTCACATGAGAGCCCGCCCGCCGAGCTGGGTGTCTATAAGTTGTAACTGATTTTAAGCTAAACGAAATACTTGTATTTATACTCCTTTAATTGTATTTAATTGACTCTAGTGTCTCTCTCCTACCTGATGAGAACATTATTATGTGAAAGATTCAATCTTACCTCTTGAGAGTCACATGTAAGATCAAAGAGTCTTGAGATTCAGTCAAGTGTGGGAATATTCATCCATTCTTTTTTAAAAAGATTTTATTTACTTATTTATTTATCAGAGAGAGAGAGAGAGAGAGAGAGCACAAGCAGGCAGGGTGGCAGGCAGAGGCAGAGAGAGAAGCAGGCTCCCTGCTGAGCAAGGAGCCTGATGTGGGACTCCATCCCAGGACGCCAGGATCATGACTTGAGCCAAAGGCAGTGGCTTAACCAACTGAGCCACCCACTCATCCCTCATCCATTGTGATTTTGCATCACCTACGAATCTGACTTAGTGTCTCTGCTATTTTTATCCAAGTCCCAGCTGACCCTGCTGAAGAGAAGACTGCCAAGAAGCAGGTCCCCTGGTGATCTACTAGGCCTGTCCTCAGCCCGAGACATCCTTATCCATGAGCTTACCCAACAGCTTGGGTGGTAATTTACGTGTCCTTGGGTCTTTCTCAAGGACCCAACCACAGCCCAGCAACTAATGTGATGGCTGGCACCCCAAGATGGGGCTCCAACCCTACATTCAGTGTCTGGTCTGGCTGGTCATCACCAAGAGGCTGTCAGTTGTTGAATACTATTAAGATCATGCTTGCATCCCCGTTCCCACCACCAAGATGAAACAGATGTTAGTAGTTAGTCACATTTGTCTCAAATGTCTTTGTGTGTGTGTGTGTGTGTGTGTGTGTGTGTGTGTTTAGAGGAAATAGGGTGTCTCAAACAGCATTAAGGGCCCACTCTCATCCCCTTCCCACCTCCAAAAGGAGGACTACGTCATTCCCTTGCATTGTGTACTTTTATTTTTAAAACATACTTTATTTACTTATTTGAGAGAGAGAGAGAGAACACAGAGGAAGAGTGAGAGGGAGAAGCAGACTCCCCACTGAGCAGGGAGCCTTACAGGGGCTCGAGCCCACAACCCTGGGATCATGACCTGAGCTGAAGGCAGATGCTTCACAGACTGAGCCCCCCAGGCGCCCTGGGGCATCTTTTCCTAAGTGTATTGGTGGTTTTGAGTTTCTTCTTCTAGGAGATGAGTTGTAACTGTGCTAGCCAGCCTCCAAGATGGCCCCAATCATCTGTCATGTGGTCACACCCGTGTGTGGTCCCCTCCTGCCTTGTGCCAGGGCTGGTCTATGAGACTAGGGGCGTATGGCAAAAGAAATGGTATGTCCCTTCCAAGATTAGGTTCTGAAAGACACTGCAGTTTCTATCTTGATTATTCCCTTTCCCTTGGACCACTCAACCTGGGAGAAGCCAACTGCCATGCTGTGAGGATCCCTTTGGGGAGGCCCACATGACAAGGAACCGAGGTCTCCAGAAGAGAGCCTCATAGATAAATTTGAAAGTGAGTAAGATACAGATGAGCCCAGGTTTGGAGACATCTTGCCTTCTCAAACTACCTAGCTGAGAAACCCCTGAATTCTTAGCTTTCTGTAAGGCAATAAATGTTCATTGTTTTAAACTGAATTGGGGGTAATTTTCATGCAACAAATGAAACAATGTTCTGGGGACAGTTATTCTATTGGGTTGTTGTTGTTCTTTCCTCCTGCTCTGTAGAAATTGTTTTAAATATTCTAAATATGAACCTTTTGCTAGTTACATGAGCACAAATATCTTCTCCCAATCTTTGGCTCATCTTTTTTGCCTTATTTATGGTGCTTTTTGATAACAAAGGTTTCACATTTTAGAGAATTGAATTTAGCAGTGTTTTTCCCCCCTTTATAGTTTATGCTCTTTGTATTTGATGTTGAATATCCTTCACTGCCTCGATGATAAAAAAGATAGTCTTCTGCCTTTTTCTTTAAATGTTTTAAAGAATTTTTAGATCTTTAATCAGACTGAAAATAGTTGTTGAACTGAATTAACCAGACTCTTTTTTGAACAACTTTCCTTTTTTAATTCATTTTTAAAGAATTTGTTGTGGGGCGCCTGGCTGGCTCAGTTGGAAGAGCATGTGACTCTTGATCTCAGGGTCATGAGTTCAAGCCCCACGTGGGGTGTAGAGATTACTTAAATAAATAAAATTTAAAAAAATTGTTGCATGTTTTTCTTGGTTCTGACAAAACCCAAAGCAAAATGATTATGAAGCAATGCTACTGTCTGTCATCTTCTTTTTTTTTTTAAAGATTTTTTTTTTTTATTTAGTTGTTAGAGAGAGAGAAAGCGAGCGAACACAGGCAGGCAGAGGCAGAGGGAGAAGCAGGCTCCCTGCCGAGCAAGGAGCCTGAAGTGGGACTCGATCCCAGGACACTGGGATCATGACCTGAGCCGAAGGCAGCTGCTTAACCAACTGAGCCATCCAGGCATCCCTGTCTGTCATCTTCTGACAAAACAACCTTATCCCTTCTTGCTTCTTTGATTGCCCCCAATATGGGGATAAGACATAGACACCAGTAATTCCTCTTGGTGGGTAAGCATCTGAACCTCTTCATCTTGAGAACCCCACACTCTCGTAAGCACTAGTACAAAGCAGAGATGATCATTGCTGACCCCCACTTTCCCAGCTTCTCCTACAGCAAGACTATAGACCCATGATCTAGAATCTGCCAATCAAACACATTCTTCTTGGACTTTTAAAAAAAATTTTTTTAATTTAAAAAATTTTTAAGTCATCTCTACACCCAACATGGAGCTCGAACTCACAACCCTGAGGTCAAGAGTCTCGGGAGTCTACTGACTGAGCCCACCAGGGGCCCACTCCTCTCAGGCTTGGAATGCAAAGAATCATCAAACCTGACTTTCAGTTTCGCTGTATATACACCCATCTATATTTGAGATCACACTGTACGTACCATTTGGTAACTCCCCCTTTTTCATTCCAACCACATAAGTAAACATTTCCCCCACCAAAGAGATTGCATAGCACTATTTGCAAAAAGGACATCGCATTCCAGCCTATGATGTGCTGTTCACATTCAACTAACCCCTGCTATTTGACATATAGGTTGATTCAAATTGTTTGCTATTATGAACAACACTGCCAACTTCTGATTCAAAATGGCACCTGGGGCGCCTGGATGGCTCAGTCAGCAGAATGTCTACTTTCAGCTGAAATCATGATTCCAGGGTCCACAGATCAGCCCTACATCAGACTTTCTGCTCAGTGGGGAGTCTGCTTCTCCCTCTGTCCCTTGCCCCTCTCATGCTCTCTCTCTCAAATAAATAAATAAAATCTTTTTAAAAATTGGTACATGGTGAGAAAGTTCTATGATAGCTTTTCCAAATTCTCAAAAACTCATTCATTCAACAAATATTTCTTGAGCATCTCCCATGGGTCATGCACTCTTCTAGTTGGTAAGGATAGAGAAATGAACAAAATGGACCTCTACCTTTGTTGGAACTTAAAGCCCAGTATGGTGAACAGTAATGAGGCTACATGTCAACAACATAGACACAATGATTCATGACACTCATGAAATACCAATAATGATGGCAGCTCCCACTTACTAAATGTTTGCAATCTGACAGTCATTACGCCAGGGCCTCTGTGGGTGGTTAATCCACAGACGCTATTATCAATACCATTTTTTTTTTTTGAGAAAGTCACTGGCATTGTACCTTTCTTCTGCCCTGCCATTAATGCAGGCAGACTTGGTGCTGCTCAGTGAAATCTATCTTCTCCCCAAAGCCTATGATGGGACCAAGAGGAAGATGTCACCTCGTACAGCCATTGGTGACCCAATGGAGTCTGTTTTCATCAAGGAAGTGGACCACCATCTGTGATTCCAAAGCCTTGCTTCAGCTATAAGCTGGGAAGGACATGGGACCATGACCCCTGTGAGAATACAGGGAATTTGCCTTCTACTTATGGACAAATATCAGATCGTATTTGTTCAAGAGCAAATTAAGAGATCAAAGAAACAAACAAGCAAGCAGGAACAGACCCATAAGTGCAGGGACCAAACTGGTGGTTGCCGGAGGGTATGGGGGTGGGAGCGGGAGCTCCAGGCTTCCAGTCATGCAATGAATAAGTCACAGGGATAAAGTGTGCATCAGGAACAGAGTCAATGATTCCGTAACAGCATCATGTGGTGACAGATGGCGGACACACATTGGAGTATAGCATAACATACAGACTTGTCCACTCACTATTTTGTACACCTGAAAGTCACATAATATTGGATGTCAACTACACAGCAATTTTTTAAAGATTTTTTTTTATTTATTTTTCAGAGAGAGAGAGGCAGAGGCAGAGGGAGAAGCAGGCTCCCTGCCGAGCAAGGAGCCCGATGTGGGACTTGATCCCAGGACGCTGGGATCTGGCTCAGCCGGTTAAGGGTCTGACTCTTGGTTTTGGCTCAGGTCATG
Organism: Taxidea taxus jeffersonii; assembly: GCA_003697995.1. Taxonomy (NCBI): domain Eukaryota; kingdom Metazoa; phylum Chordata; class Mammalia; order Carnivora; family Mustelidae; genus Taxidea; species Taxidea taxus. The sequence continues at coordinate 55,429 of RCUC01128319.1, read as the reverse complement.
ATCTTGGGGTTGCAGGATCCAGCCCTGCACCAGACTCCAGGCTGGGTGTGGAGCCTGCTTGGGATTCTTTCTCTCTCTCTTCTCTCTCTTCCTCTGCCCGCCCCCTCACTTGCACTCTCTCTCTCTCTCAAGAAAAAAAAAAAAAGCAGATTACATTCATAGCTCCCTTCACAAATGGTAGATTGACGTTACAAAAAAATTTTTGACTTGGAGAATACCACATATTGGCAGAGCCCTGGAGCAACTAGGACACTCACACATTCCTTATGAGAAACAATTTAACAATATTGGATACAATAGAAGATGTACCTTGTCTATGACCCACCAGTTCCATAGAAATTCCACTCCCAAGTGGATATACGCTAAGGCAATGGTGCCAAACCTGCTTTCTTAAAATCCTGATGTCTTGGTACACCTGGGTGGCTCAGTCAGTTAAGCAACCAACTCTTAATTTCAGCTCAGGTCATGATCTCAGTGTCCTGAGATCAAGCCCCGAGTCAGACTGCACTCAGTGGGGCATCTGCTTGAGATTCTCTCCCTCTGCCCCTCCCCCAGCTTGTGTGCATGCTCGTGACCTCTCTCTCTCTCAAATAAATAAATAAATCTTTTAAAAATATATTAAAAAATAAATAAAATCCTGATGTCCAAAGCAGTGGTGTCTGGCTGGCTCATTCAGAAGAGCATGAGACTCTCGATCTTGAGGTTATGAGTTCAAGCCCTACCTTGGGGGTAGAGATCACCTAAAAATAAAATCCAAAAACTAAAATGAAATAAAATCCAGATCCAAAGCAGACACTGTACCAGTTAAATCAGAATGTCTTGGGATGTGAGCCACATCTCGATAGTTCTTTTTTTTAATCTTTTTTTAAAGATTATTTACTTATTTATATGACAGAGAGAGAGACAGCAAGAGAGGGAACACAAGCAGGGGGAGTGGGGGAGGGAAAAGCAGACTTCCCGCTGAGCAGGGAGCCTGATGCAAGGCTTGACCCCAGGACCCTGGGATCATGACCTGAGCCAAAGGCAGATGCCTAACAGCCACCCAGGTGCCCCCACATCTCAATAGTTCTTAAATTCTCCCATGACTCCAACGTGCTGCCAAGTTTGGGTATGGGTGCTCTAGAGAAAGCCTTGCATGTGTGCCCTGGATGGCGTCTGCTAGAATGTTCACAACAGTGTTGCTTGTAATTGCAAGAATCCAGGAATGTCTCAGCATCTACAGACAGAATCAGTATGATGTGGTGCCTTCACACAAAGAAATACTACAGCACAGTAGAAACTAATTGCAAACACATCCATCAACAGAGATGAATGTCACAAACATAATGTTGGGCAGGAGGCAGAAGCAATTTGCAGAAAAGCATGTACAAATTGACTGCATTTACATAAGGGAAAAATTGCATTAACTAAATAATGCATTGTCTAAAGATACACGTGTTTGTTGCAAGACTATAAGCCCAAACTTCAGAACAGTGGTTAATGGGGGGAGGGTGCTTCTAAGAGACTGTTTATTGCTTTAATTATTCTTTAAAGATTTGTTTATTTATTCATTTATTTGTCAGAGAGAGAGAGAGAGAGCATGACTAGGGGGAGGGGCAGAGGGAGAAGCCGACTTCCCGCTGAGCAGGGAGCCCCATGCAGGACTCAGTCCCAGGACCCTGAGATCATGACCTGAGCCAAAGGCAGAGGCTTAATGACTGAGCCACCCAGGCACCCCAAGAATTTTAAAATTACAACAGGTGAATATTCGTGTGGCAGGACCAGCTTGAAAAATTATTTCAAACTTCAGAGGAAAAGAGCAAAGGAACCAAAAAATGAAGAAAAAAATAACTGGAGAGGGCACCTAATGGCCATAATTATCTTTTTTTATTATAATGCAAAGAAAGTAGACAAAAAAATCTCACCACTTAAAAATTAAGTAAACTTAGAGGAGCATAAAAACTACTGGAACTAGAAACCATGAAGAAATATTTCTAAATCTGAAATGCAAAATGTAAAACCACCTTAAGATTATCAAATAAATATATTGGATTAAACTGGTTGAAACTAACTCCTTGCTCATGGACTTGGATATTTCCCTAGGTAAATTTTTAGAAGCAGAATCACTGACACATACAGATATTTTAAGAATGATTGTTAAGGGGCACCTGGGTGGCTCAGTGGGTTAAGCCTCTGCCTTCAGCTCAGGTCATGATATCAGGGTCCTGATATCATGGGTCCTGATGATGGAGCCCCACATCAGGCTCTCTGCTGGGCGGGAAGCCTGCTTCCCCCCCTTCTCTCTGCCTGCTTCTGCCCACCTGTGATCTCTCTCTCTGTCAAATAAATAAAAATAAAATCTTAAAAAAAAGAATGATGGTTAAAAGCATGAACAAACAGGGAAGATTCTGTAAAAGTAAAAATTCATATGGAAAAAATAATCTATAAAACCGTAACATCAGAGTTTGTTTTTGAACAGTGATCTAAGAGATGATTTTTATCTGCTTTTTTACTTCTCTGTGTGTTTTTTCCTTTTCTACACTGAGTACATGTTACTCATATAATAATAATAAATTGTGATTTTATAAGTTGTACAAGGTAATTGCAGCAAAGAGCATGACTAGATCTTTCCTAGAAAAGCTCATGCATGGTGAAAATAACTTGCTTAATACTGAAGCACTAAGTTAAAAGAGAGTTGGAGTCCCAGCCAGAGTCTCACAAACAATGGGCCTCATCGTGGTGGCCAGCCTCTATCGACCCCCAGCATCCCTGCCTCCTGGTATTCTCACCCTTAGGTAGCTCCCCTCCCCACACTATATGAGGGTCAGTCTGTGAGACCAACAGAATACAGTACTTCTGAGATTAGGTTATAAAAGACACTTTCATCTTGGTCATTCTTTCTCTTTTGGATGAATTGCTCTGAGGAAAGTCAGCACCCATATCATGAGCAGCCCTCTGAAGAGGCCCATGAAGCAAGAAATTAAAATCTCAAAATGGCTCCTGCGGCCCCAGTCAAGCTTTCAGATGAAGCAACTCCAGCTGACATTCTAACTGACACCACATGAAAGGTCTTGAGCCAGAACCACCCAGTTAGACCACATGTGGTTTCCAGACCCTCAGAACCTATATGAGACAGGAATTGGGCTTTTAAAAAAAAGTTTATTTAAATAATCTCTACAGTCAACGTGAGGCTCAAACTCATGACCCTGAGATCAAGAGCCCCAGGCACTTCTGACTAAGCCAGCCAGAGGCCCCTTATTTATTGTTTTAAGCCGCTAAGTTTTGGGGTTATTGGATCCATAGCAACAGATAACTGATGTACCCTTTTAAAGTGGGTCAGTAGCTTTCAGCACCAGGAAGAGATAAGAGAAAGACTTCAACCATTGCCCCCATCCCATGCAATATGGGGATGCCTGACCCCTCTTCTTAAACTGGAGGACTCCAAGGGAGGTGCCTGTGAGGTAGAAGAGTCTAGAATGGGCCCATGTAACCCCTTATTTCCTGAAGTTATTAACTGGCAGTTGGCATCTCACTGGTGTCTACAGTTGTGGGGTGACCCACTAGGGCACACAGAAGACAGTGCCTCATCCCCGGCATTTCATACAAGAAGATCCATACGAGAAGGTCCCACCATCCTCGGTAATGGTGGGCTGACCTGGGGAAGACAGCCCAGCTGACCAAGGAGAGAGGGTCCTGCTGGGGGCTGGAGTGGCTGAGGGTCTGAAAGCTTGACCACCTGTCTTTGAAGATCCACCCGGCCTAGAACCTTGGATAGACACACGCCAAGGTCATTGCCTATACCAAAGACAGGATCACAGCCAAATCCCACCTGGGATCCCAAGTGGGCAGCTACCACCAGACACTGAGGGATGGATCAAACAGAAAAGCCCAGCCTGGCAAAGAAAGGAGAGGTCCTCCTACACTTCTCACAAGGAGACTCTTGGAGAAGACACAAAGAACTTCAAAGAGGAAGGGAAGGCACACCAATGGACAAAGCTCTCCTCTTCTTCCAGAGCCCAGAGCTGGGGCTCAGCACTGGACTACCATAGCAAATACCAACCTGAATGTGCCAGAAGGTTTCCTTGAAATGAAACTATTTTAAACTGGAAGTGGCTGGACACAGCTGATATATTTATAAGGTTGAGCTAACTTCAGTTTTTCCACTGCCAAGGATGAGTAGGGTTGTGGGGGTTATTATTTTTTTTTTTTTGAGGAAAGGAAGTTAAGTTTAAAAATAAAGCAGGGATGCCTGGGTGGCTCAGTTGGTTGAGTGGCTGCCTTCGGCGTGGGTCATGATCCCAGCGTCCTGGGATCGAGTCCCACATCGGGCTCCTTGCTTGGCAGGAAGCCTGCTTCTCCCTCTGCCTCTGCCTGCCACTCTGTCTGTGCTCGCGCTCTCTCTCTCTCTCTCTAACAAATAAATAAATAAATAAAATCTTAAAAAAAAAATAATAAAGCAAACCCCTTGTTGGCACAAAGCAAAGTGGAGATTGTTCAATTAAAACTGTTAAATGAGCAGTGAGACCTGAGGCATGTATCCAGCTTCCTCTTGAATGTTAAGTTGGTCAAGTTCCCCATGTGGGCATGCTGCTCTCTTCTAAGACCTTCCACAATTATAAATGCAGGTTTAAAAAAAGTTATCTAGACTCTATTGCCTCCTTGTAAGTACCATCCCTTCTTTGACTCCGGGAGACCAGCTGTCCAACAGAACTTTCCTCAATGGTGGAAATGTCCCGTGTCTGCCCTGTCTAATATGGTGGCCACCAACCACACGTTTTTAAACCACACGACTTTAAAATTATATTTTCATTAATTTAACTGTAAACAGCCACGTGTGGCTAGTGCCACCACACTGGACAACACAATGGGAGATGGGAGTCAGATACATTTATTTCTACTGAACTTTCAGAAATTTGGGGCCGTTCTTGTTTGTTCACTGTCTCGCCCTTGGCTCGAGCTTTCTGACATCTCCCCACCACGCGCCCATCCTTTCTGACGTGTCCTCAGAACCAAATTGACTAGGGCCTTTACAGTAATGTTTACAAGAGGAAAATCTGAGCACAGACTGGATTCTGAAAATATTAACAAATTACTTAGGTCATTTCAAAGAGAGACTTGAGGACTGAAACCAAGAGCTCTTAACGCTGTGACCAAATATTGAAGTTCCCCATAGAATGTAAGAGTTACTCAATAGTGCCATGGTTTCCTGAGGAGATAGAAGTTAAAAAAAGAAAGAGAAATTACTAAAATTGCATGCTGGAGTGTTTACAGATAGAATAACGTGCTGTCTGCAATTCGCTTTGGGTAATGGAGTGGGGAGTGAACAGAGGAGACAAGGTTGGTTGCTGATTATTGAAGCTATGTGATGCGTTCTTGGGTTTGCCTTAGATTAGTCTCTACTTTGCACTTGTGTGCTTTTTTTAATTAAAAAATTAAGATGGGATGGCGTAACTGGGTGATGGGCATGAAGGAGGACGCTTGATGGAATGAGCACGGGGTTTATAGAAAACTGATGAATCACTAAATTCTACCCTTGAAACTAATAATACACTATATGTTAACTAACTTGAATTTAAATAAAATCTCTTTTAAAAATTAAGAGTTTTTTAAATTTAATTAAATTTATTTTTTTTAAATTTAAACATATAATGTAACCCCACCACCCTCTCCCAATGCCCCTCCTCCCCACCCCCCTCAGTTTGTTTTATGACATTAAGAGTCTCTTTTGGTTTGTCTCCCTCCTGATCCCATCTTGTTTCATTTATTCTTTTCCTATCCCCTTAGCCCCCACCCCCGTTGCATCTCCACTTCCTCATATCAGGGAGATCATATGATAGTTGTCTTTCTCCGATTGACTTATTTCACTAAGCATAATACCCTCTAGTTCCATCCATGTCGTCGCAAATGGTAAGATTTCATTTCTTTTGATGGCTGCATAGTATTCCATTGTATATATATACCACATCTTCTTTATCCATTCATCTGTTGATGGACATCTAGGTTCTTTCCATAACTTGGCTATTGTGGACATTGCTGCTATAAACATTCACTCTGGAAAACAACATGGAGGTTCCTCAAAAAAAATTAAGAGTTTTTTTAAATGGAAAAAGGCTTATATTATGATATCAAGTAGAAGGGGGAATAGGGGGGTGCCTGGCTGACTCAGTCCGTGAAGCATGCAACTCTTGATCTTGGGGTCCTGAGTTCGAGCCCCACGTTGGGTGTGGAACCTACTAAAAAACATACAAACCAACCAACCAACCAACCAAAAAACTACTAAAAAGAAAAAAAGAAGAAGGGGAAAAATCAAGCCACAGGGGACACCTGGGTGGTTCAGTCAGCGAAGCATCTGCCTTTGGCTCAGGTCATGATCTCAGGGTCCTGGGATGGAGCCCCACATCAGGCTCCCTGCTCAGTGGGGGACCTGCTTTTCCCTCTGTCCCTCCCCCTGCCCGTGCTCCCCTCTCACGCTCTCTCTCTTAAATAAATAAATAAAATCTTTTTAAAAAGAGCCACAAAATGATAAGCATAAAATAAAATTAGGAATTTACCTAAATGGGAGGAAATAGGAAACATACTGTTGCAGTTATTATCCAGATGGCAGAGTTCAAATCCTGGTTAGAACACCAGCCTGGTTTGGGGAATTCTTTTAGTTTGGCTCCATCTCTGTCTCCTAATCTGTGGAATGAGGCTCGTACTGGAAGGCACCCCTTAAAATCATGGTGGAGAGTAAATGAGCCTATTCGCAAAATACTTGGCCCGCATCTGGCAGACATGTCCCGTCACTTATATCTGACAAACTGATATTTAAGTGGCTGCTGTTGTACCACCACTTTATGCAATTTTCCATCCATTATCCAAGCTCCCTTTTATATTCAAGAAAGTGGTTTTCAAAAAGTTAAAAGAACAGGGGAATCTGGTGGCTCAGTGGGTTGGGCATCTGACTTCAGCTCAGGTCATGATCTCAGGGTCCTGGGATTGAGCCCCGCTTCAGGCTCTGAGCTCAGCAGTGAGTCTGCTTCTCCCTCTCCCTCTGCCCCTCCTCCCCAGGCATGCACAAGCATGCACTCTCTTTCTCAAATAAATAAATGAAATCTTTTTTAAAAAATTAAAAGGACAGTTCCTTCCATTGCTACCTCTTCCTGTGTTCTGAGAAACTGTTAGCAAAGTAAACTAATAATTTATCAGATGTTCTAAATTTTAGCAAAAGGAGAATTCCAGCTTATGTCTGGGTAAGTGGAATTCCCCGTGAAAACCCTGTTTTGTGGCCTTTTGTGATACTGTTAGGAAATCATCCTCTGGACGGTTCCTCTGTCCCAGGGGTGGGTGGGGGCGTAGAGTGGGATCTTGTGTCAGTGGTTCTCCTTTTTAGTCCTGACCCCAAAGCTCTTAACACTGATGGACAGACCTTCTTTGCAGGAGATGCAACACACTTTTCAGACTTCCTACTTTTAAACAACATATAGCCTTCCATTGACATTGCCTTGTTATGAATTCCCTCCATGTGACAGTGATGCTTATTATATATTTTTAAAGATTTCATTTATTTATTTGAGAAAGAAAGCACAAGCAGGAGGAAGCAATAAAGGGAGAAGGAGAAGCAGGCTTCCTGCTGAGCAAGGAACCTCATGTGGGGTTTGATCCTACGACCCTGGGATCATGACCTGAGCTGAAGGCAGACGCTTCACTGACTGAGTGACCCAGGTGCCCTATGAAATCAAATTTCTTTCAGTAACATGAAAATCTTGCCTTATCCATTCCCTATGCCCTTTGCACTGGGAGATAGGTAAGGCCATACGGTTCTGGTCCAGCTGTCTCTATTTTTGCTTAAGAATAATGACACTGTCTCTATTACCCTGTTTTGGACTATTTTACAAAGACTGTTTTCCATTTTCTCCTCAACCATCAGTGGTAATAAGTCAACTGAAACTATAGTAAACCAGAGGGGCGGGGCAAATATTGTCATGCATAACTAAAAAGGCCAGAGGTAGGATTAGCTTCAGGTACGGCTAACTCCAGGTGCTGTAATGTTTTCAGGAACTTCTCTCTCTCTCTCTCTCTCTCTCATCAGGCTCAGCATTCTGCTATGCTGGCTTCATTCTTGGTCTCATTAAAGCAAGATGGCATTCATCAGCTCAAAACATAAAATTGACCATCTTGGCTGCTCCAGTAGAGAGAGAAAGCACACCTCATTCCCAATAATTTGAGCAAAGTGTCAGCAACAACCTAGATAGGGTCATGTGGCCAGCTCTGAACCAGTCATTGAGATTTGGGTTGACCTCACTTGGGTGCCAAAGGCTAGGATCGGCCTGCTTTGGCCACACAGACTATGAGCTGAAGACGGATGGCTTCCCTCCAAAGCTAAAGAGGCTGTTGAACTAAGATGACAAATGGATGTAAAGCAGACAAAAACAACAGCTGTCCACTCTGCATCCTGTAACAATCTTTTTTTCGATGCCTTTTGACGCCATCGGCCAAACACAGTCTTCTCCAACTTTGTGGCACTCTCTATCATTTGCCACTAGCCTCAGGTTACACTGTGTTGGCCTCTTGCCCAGGAAAATAAAATCCTCAACATCACCATCATCACCAGCTGTTTACTCCCAATGTCCCCTCCTTTCTCTTCCAAAGTCACAGCCACGAAGAATGAAAAGGTGGACGACCACTGTACCTCCAGTCCTTCAGGGTCCCTCTCAGAGCTATAAAACTTCCTGAGACATAGTTCAGGCTTCTTTGGACCACACCGTTTACCTACACGTGGATCAGAAGTAGGGGGTGGCTGATGATTCTTTGCAAATATCCATCACATCCTGCATTTGCTCTGCAGAAACACATACTCCTCCAGCGTGCTGCACCTGGTCTCAGAAGGGAATCTCCTCATTCTGGGAATGCACAAGTGTTGTTGTTGGTTTTTTTTCCCCCCCACCCAGCCATGGCTGTTTCTCTCAGTATGTGTACCTAGAGTGTCTGGCATGGTGATGAGGACACATCAGACAGTCAGTGGTGCAGGCTCTGGTTCCATTCTTGTCCTATCCAACTGCCCTTTTAAAAAAAATCCAAAACCAGGGGCACCTGGGTGCCTCCGTCGGTTAAGCATCTGACTCTTGGTTTTGGCTCAGGTCATGAGATCGAGCCGCACGTCAGGCTCCAGTTTCTCTCCCTCTACTGCTTCCCTACTCATTCTCTCTCTCTCTCAAATAAATAAATAAATCTTAAAAAAGAAAACAAAACAAAAAACCAACCAAACAAACAAAACAACTAAATTGAAGATGGAATCAGGAAAGAGGTACTGGGACTTTATCTGTAATGTATTTTTCAAGCTAGGTGGTAGGGTATATGAGTGCTTATTATATTCTTGGCTAGTCTTCGGAAATATCTCATAAATTAATTTAAAAATGTGCAGGTTACCACTCAAGCTGGCAAACCGAGAAGCTAATCCCATCAGGTCGCTCCCTGCTTGGCTCCCCGCAGCCCACAGGATGACCGCCCCTTGTCTGGCACACAAGGATGAAGATACAGCCCCGTCTTCCTTCTCCTTGCCTAATAAGACCTTAATGTTTGTTTCCCACTCCCCAAAAAAGTTTGCATGCTGAAGCTCTGATTAGAGTCAAATGAGGTCATTCACGTGGAGCCTCCATGATGGCATTTGTGCCCCTGTGAGATAGGAAGGGAGACCAAAGCTCTCTCCCCATGCCCTGCGAGGACACAGTGAGAAGGTGGCTGTGTGTAAGCCAGGAAGGGAGTCCTCACCAGATGCTGAATCTGCAGGCCCCCTGATCTTAGACTTCCCAGCCTCTTGTGAGAATACTTATCGGATGCTTCAGCGCCCATCCAGAGTATTTGATTAAAGCAGCCCAGCCCTGCCCCACCACCAGCCATAGCTTCAGGTATCTCGAAACACTCCCAGTTCCCTGAATGGGCTATGTTCTCTCTCAGCTGGATGCTTCACAGTCCCTTCCCTCCCTTTCTTCACATAGCTAACTACTGTTTACTCATTGTGCTTGCTAGAATAGGCTAACATAGAGGTCCTAGAATGCAGCAGCTTAAAGACTAGAAACTTCTTTTTGTTCATGTAGTAAGTTCTGAGATGAGCTGTCCAGGTGAGTGACAGCTCTGTTCCTAGTGGTCATTTGGGATCCAGGTTCCTTCCAGTTATTGCTCTGCCTGCCTCCAGACCCCCACAGTCCCCTGAATGATTGAAGCTGGCTCATCTCCTTAGGTAGATTTCTACCTGCAGGAAGAAGGCACGCAGGGATGTTGTGTAGTCCAGATCCAGAAGTGGCCCTCATCACCTCCTTGCATTCTATTGGTGATAACTAGTCATGTGATCACAACTAACTGCTGGGGATGCTGGGAAATGTAGTCCCTACTTAAGCAGCCATGTGCCTGCCTATCGTTCTCCTATAATGAATGAATGGAAGAAGGAATTTGAACCAGCAATTGAAGTTCAGACCTGGATTCCTGAATAGCCTCCTCTGCTCCCATCCCTAAGTCACATGTTCCTCTTACAGATACCCCATACGTCACTAGCAGATACTCCCATGCTCACCTCTCACCTTCATCCATCACCCCATCTCCCCAACTAGAGTGTGAGCACGTTGTGTGAGACTCTGTAAACTCAAAGCCTTGCACTTTTCTTCTGTACTTCTGAGTAAAAATAGAGAGGACAAGGCTATTTAATTTGCAGGGCCCAGTACAAAATGAAAATGTGGGGCCCCTCATTCAAAAGCGACTAAGAATTTTCAGAGGACAGAAGGGCATTAAGCCAAACCTGGCGTCCTTCCGGATACGGGTCCCGGCACACCTGCACAGGGGGCGCACCCAGAGACGCCAGCCCTGAAAGCATGAATGGGTAAATAAATCACATTGAACAGCCCGCATCATTCTCCCTAAAAGAAGCCACATAGCTGTTGTGCGATCTGCAGTTGGTGGAGATGAGTCAAATCACGCTTGTGAGTATCTGGGAAATCCACCTTCCTTGTCCCTGCAGGCTAAACTTAACAGGGGCCACATTGATGGTGAGGGCATTTACCATGTTCCCTTGCTTGTCCTCTGGAGGGCAGGGACACAGCCGCTGGTGGGCTTGCCCAGCGCCCTAACAACCCGGAGGCATAGCAGCCTGCCTTCCCCTCCCCTGCAGGGGTCTCCTTCAGCGTGTCACCGCTGCATAATTCGTCATCAGGACAATTTTCTACCCAGACACCCCTGGGGCTGCTGGGGAGACTCTGGAGTCCTTGCCAAGCAGTTCTCCAGCATCTGCTCAAACACCTCCAGGAACAGAGAACTTCCTACCTCCCCAGGCAGCTCCTTCTGTTTCTGACAGCTCTGCGGATGGAGTTCTTCCCAGAGTTGAGCCCAAACCTCTTTCCTCGTGATTTCCTCCCACTGGCTCAGAGCCACAAGGAAATGTAATGCCATACCCGTGCCCTTCAGGTGTCTTGAGGGCTCTGATGTCCACCCGAAGGCAGAGGTTGCCAAAGAGCAGCACAGAGATGGAATGTGGACCACAGATGTATTGTGTCTGGCCCAGGCAAGATTCTTTTTTTTCCTTTTTTTTTGTTCATTGGTTGCCAACACTGAAAAATCTGGAGCGTTCATACAAAATGTAAAACTGAAGCTTCTAACACTTGAAAGTTCTGACAATCCTGGGCTCATAATGCCACAATCCCATTTGCCACTAAAGATCCCAAAGATTAGATACGGGGTGGGCAACTGCCACTCTCCATCACGGCCCGGTGCTTTGGCTACTCGATACCACACATGAACACCCGAACTTCCGGTTCTTATACTGAAAAGTACGTTGATGTGCTCGTCCCCACCATAAGAGTAGCCACTGGGGTGTAAACACAGGATTTTAAATGGGTTCCAGGGAAAGTTATTTAAAGAGGTATAATCGCTTTTTTTCCCTCCATGATCATAACACAGATGTGCTGGCTGGTGTTCCAGCAGCTATCTTGTGACCACGAGGCAACCCTGAGCATGTGGGCCACGTAGAGGAATGCCGAAACAAACAAATAGCAAGATACTCGTTCATTAGTGATAATCAGACTGCCACATCAGCTGTACCTTCCTCTGGAATTCTTTTACCTAAAAATAAATAAGTAAATACCCAAATGTGTCTTGTGGAAGCCATTCTTAAGTGGTTGTTATTAGTAATTATGGAGAGTTCCTCCCCAGTATATATATTTTTTTGGTCATTGCCTTTCCTTATATTTAGCTTTTATTGTGGAAAATTCTCAATGTATACCAACATGGACTGATAACCACAGGCAAAAGAATTAATGCAGACATCATACCCCCAAACTAACTCAAAATAGGTCATCCCCCTACACAAACAAGAAAAAAACTATAAAACCCTTTGAAGAAAACATAAGAGTAAATCTTCACGAAGTTGGTTTAGGCAATGATTTCTCAGATGTCACACACAAAAACACATAGGCAATAGAAGGAAAAGTAAGTTAGATTTCATCAAAACTTAAAACGTTTGTCCTTCACACAACACAGTCCAGAAAGCGAAAAGACAACCCGCGAAATGATGGGGGTAAATATTTGCAAATCGTTTTCCTGATAAGGGACTTGTAGGATATAGAAACTCCTTTCTCAACTCAATTAAAGATATCTTTAAACTCAATTAAAAATATCTTCAAAACCCCATTTAGACATGCGCTAAGGACTTGGATAGACAGTTCCCCAAAGAAAATAGACAAATGGTCAATAAGCCCATGAAAAGAGGCTCAACATCATCAGCCATCAGGGAAATGCAAATCCCAACCACAATAAGATACCACTCACACCCACTAGGATGGCTAGGATCAGAAATAACAAGAGTTGGCAAGGATGTGGAGAAGTTGGAAGCCTCGTGCTTTGCTGGTGGGAATGGAAAATGGCGCAGCTGCTGTGGGAAGCAGTCTGGCAGGTCCTCAGAAAGCTAAACATAGAATTACCATATGATCCAGCGATTCTGGTCCTAGGTATATACCCAGCAGAACTGGAAGCAGGGACTCAAACAGATAACTTTTCTAACCAATGTTCGTAGCATAGTTCATAGCGTAGTTCAGAGATCGGGGCCTTGATGAGAAAAACAACCCAAGTGTCCACCAACGGATGAATGGACAAAGAAAATGTGATCTATCCATACAGTAGAATGTCATTCAACGCCGAGAATGAAGCCACAACATAGACGAACCCAGGAAACACTATGCTCAGTGACAGAAGCCAGTCATGAAAGACCACATGCTCTATAATTCCCTTTATACCAGATGTTCAGAACAGGCAATCTGTGGGGACAGACAGACATTACTGGGTGCTGGGGGTTGGAGAGAGGAGAAAAGGGGAAGGGCGGTGACTGCCCTTGGGGACAGGTTTTCTTTGGGGGATAAAACCTGCTAAATTTAGATGGTAGTTGGGGCGCCTGGGTGGCTCAGTCGTTAGGCGTCTGCCTTCAGCTCAGGTCATGATCCCAGGATCTTGGGATTGAGCCCCGCAGCGGGCTCTCTGCTCAGCAGGGAGCCTACTCCCCCCCCCCCACCCCGTCTCTGCCTGCCTCTCTGCCTACTTGTGATCTCTGTCAAATAACTAAATAAATAACATTTTAAAAAAAAAACAGACTAGTGAAACAAACAAACCTCTCATTTACCTGCTCCAGCTTCAACAGGGGTTCACTTCAGGCCATGCTCTCCCCTCTCCATATTATTCTGAATTACATCCCAGACACCTTTAATGCAGAATTTAAAACAGGGAAGTCCTGTGGCGTGGTCATCGGCCATGTGGTTCCTGGCTGTGTGACACCTGCCCTGGGTTCTCCAGCCTTCTTGGACATGTTGCAAAAGGCACAGTACCCTGGAGGAAATCTCTTTCTTCTTAAACTTTCCGGCTTCTAAGAACCTCGACGGTTGTACCCACAGCTGACATTGACGTTGGGTTCTTACTCACCTACAGGAGTCCTGATGGGAGCTCTGGGTATCTGGGTATCTGAAAAATAGTGTTAGAAACTCTCCCATCCGTTTTTCTTTAAGATTTTATTTATGCATTTATTTGAGAGAGAGAGAGAGCACACGTAGGCAGAGGGAAAGAGAGAAGCAGGCTCCTCGCTGAGCAGAGAGCCTGATGCGGGGCTCGATCCCAGGACCCTGGGATCACTACCCAAGCTGAAGGCAGATGCTTAACAGTCCGAGCCACTCAGGCGCCCCAGACTCCCTCATTCTTAATGAAAACCTCCCAGGAAGCCCAGAAACCTTCTGGAGACCATTTGTCAATTTAAATCTGTTCTAGGTAAAGAGCATTCCTTCTCAGGGGAGACACCAATGGTGGTAAATTAATAAGGTGGTTCTCTACTATCTTGGGTTCTGACACTGATTCCCTAAGGAGAAATGCCTCCTTTCCCAAAAGTTCCTGGCTGGAAACATCATCCCCTTGACCTTGGGAGTTCACTCTTGTCCTATCCTCTACAATTTGGACTCTCCCAGCAGTTCCTCCCTGTACTATGAATAGGCTAGGTAGGCTCCGGTTAACTTCTCCACTCAACCAGGTTTCTCAGGTAAAACAGGATCCCTGGTCTTCACAAAGTCTTGGGCTCAGACCCCAAAGGTTTTGTGTTCAATTGCTGAGTCTGACTCTTGTTCCCGGCATGATTCAGCAACATATTTGACCTTTCTGATCTCTGTGGCTTTGTCTGTGAAATGGGAATAATAACTCCTGTCATTTATTCACTTCTGTGGTTGGGAGGAGGGCATAAAGGTAGCCTTATAAGGCACCAACCCCAGTGCCTGGCCTAAAATAGCCATGGGACCACTGCCTGCCACCCTTTATTAGGAAGCGTGAAACTGAGTTAGATCTTATCTTCTCCACCAGAGAAGATGAGGCTTTTTAAATTGGTGTTGCTTTGGGGCGCCTGGGTGGCTCAGTGGATTAAAGCCTCTGCCTTCAGCTCAGGTCATGGCTCAGTGGATTAAAGCCTCTGCCTTCAGCTCAGGTCATGATCTCAAGGTCCTGGGATCAAGCCCCACGTCGCGCTCTCCGCTCAGCGGGGAGCCTGTTCCCCCGTCCCCGCCTGCCTCTCTGCCTACTTGTGATCTCTCTGTCAAATAAAGAAATAAAATCTAAAAAAAAAAATAAATAAATTGGTGTTGCTTTGATTTTAAGGATTGGACTCATTTCCCTTTCTAAACGTATTACCTTTATATAATAACAATAATAAACATTTATTGTTTTCTCTTCAGCAGACACTATATGGGGGATTTTTGAGGAAGCTTCCAGCATCTCATCTCATTTTCTCAGCCTTACTGTGGGTTAAGTATCATCTTAGAGAAGAGGAAACTCAGGTTTGAGGTCAATCAACTCACCCAAAGTCCCACAACTGGCAAATGGCTGGGCTGCGGCGCTTAGCCCATCTGCCTGGTTCCAGAACCTTCCCCGTGCTGCTTCCCCTTCCGCTCTGAGCTCTGCCACTACACTGACCCATTCAAGGGCCCTTCCTAAAGAGATTCACAGCTCCCACCTTCAAGCTCTGGACTCACCAGGATCCAGGATCAATCTTTATTGGGGAGACAGTGTGTAAGAAGCTTCCTGGCTCAGAGCGATGTTACCAAGTTTTTAACATTTTCCCGCTGTCCTGACTTATCTCTGCAGCCTGGGCTGCTTGAGTGGGGAGGCTCTCAGGGTCCGGGGCATCCTTCCTTACTTGAGGCGACACCTGACTCCCCCAGCTGCTTGATAGTTCAGCACCCTCCTGTATCTGGCCCATGGCATTGCCTTCATGACAGGTCCCCAGCCGCCGGCCTGATGGTCGAGCCTCCACCCTACCTAGACCACCCATGGCCTGAGGGTTGTGACCCCTCTGTTCTCTGATTTTAGCTTGCCCACGGCAGTAGGCAGCTTCCAAAGTAGTTCCCAAAGATCCTGCCTCCCGGTACCCACCCAGGAAACAGAGCACTGCAAAGGAGATGGGAAGTCACTCCTAAGATTAGGTCACTAAAGACCGTGACTTCTGTCCTGCACACACAGTACCTCCCCCCTTCCTCCCTCCCAGCCTTTATCTCTCCCTGTCCCTCTCGGAGGGAGGAAGCTCCCCTGTCCCAGGCTGCCCTTTGGAAAGGTCCATGAAGCAAGGAGCCACAGGGACTTCCCAACAGGGACCATCAAGGAACTGAGGTCCTTTGTCCAACAGACTCTGAAGAACTCAGTCCTGCCAGAGATCAGTGAATGAACTTGGAAACCGTCCTTCCTCACCTGAGCTCTACGGATGACTTCAGCTCTGGCCAGCATCCCAGTTGAAGCCTGTCGGTCGCCCTGAGCCAGAGGACCAGACAGCTATGCACCAGAAAGTGAAAAGTAACGTGGGTCTGCCGTCGCTGAGTTTCAGAGGAATCATTATGGAGCCTGATTGAAGCCTCACAGGCTTTCATGCATCTTCATCTGTGCCTTAAGCTGCCAGCAGCAAGCGAAAGGGCTCTACTCCCAGAAAAGGTTTAAGGACCTTAACAGGAAGGTGCATTAGCTCATATCGAAGAACGATTATATTGCCGGTCCATGGAAAATGGACTTACTCTTCTAGGAAGGACATTCTCAACTGGGGCAATTCTGCCAGCAAGGGGGCAAAAATTGGGTGTGGGGAGCCGGAAGAATCTCGACCCTTTTTTTATGTATCAAACGCAAGGATATACAATGTCTGTGATAGTAACATTTCATGAGAGGGGAGGGATGGTAAAGGAAAAAGGCTAAGAAAATCCCTGGTTTCAGGGTTATGAGTTCAAGCCCCAGTTGGCTACAGAGCTTACTCAAAGAAAGTAACAAAGAAACAAACCTCAAAGAAACAAACAGGAATAGCATTTGTGCACAGGGGAAGAAGCTAAAAGCAATGTGGCAAGAGATGTATCTATATACGGAAATATAGAGCAGGTTTTACCTCTATTTTGGGATTTGTTTGCAAGTGTAGAGGGTTAGAGAAAAGGTTCCACACAATGAAGTGGGGGAGGCGGGACTTGAACCTAGGTCCCTCAAGTCTGCGTATAACATGCTTCCCAATGCTCTTCGGTACTACTGCTCAGCACCAGGGTCCTTCCGGAAAAATCCCCGCACTGCCAATGGTGAGTCAGTAAAATGCAGTAAAACCCTAATTCAGGTCATGTCAACCTGAACGTAATTATGTTCATCGCTTAGAAAGTGCATTTACGAACGAAATATTAGCCACAATAAAAAAGGGTAGTGGCGACAGCTGGATGAAATTCACAGTCCTAAGACCCGCGTGCCAATGTATATTTCTGTCTGTAGGCTCTCGGAGAATTTATATTCCCGCTCCGCACTTCAACTGGTAATTGCCCAGCGTCTGTTCTTTTTAAATCTTTATTATTTTTTATTCTCTCCCAGATGTTGAGTTGAGCTGCCGTGATTTCGGGATTTCGGCGCAAGGTCCAGCTGCTGGGTTTGGGAAGTGTCCATGTTTTGTTTCCTTTCAGCCCTTCAACTTGAATTTATGATGAGGTTTTGATGAATGGTACCCTTCTCCCAGCCCCGCTCTCTTTACATATGTCTGTGTCTGCAATATCTTTGGTCTAATTATACGGATGTGTCTCTTGGTAGAAAATTTATGTGATGCCTGTTGCCAGGAACCAGGAGCCAGGACCAGGGATTTGTGGTCTAAACAGCCTTGACTCCACTCTCTGCGGTATATTCAAAGTGAAGCTGGGGAGACCAGGCAGCTCGTGAATTTAGGGCCCTAGCAGGTTGAGGGTTCCAGCAAGTGCCAGCCCTGCAGTGAATTACAGACACAGGATGGGAATCAAGGATTTGGGGAGGGGCAATCAAAATGAGGGGAAGGGGGTAGGATAGGACCAGATGGAACAGGGAATATGGGGTGCGTGGGTGGGGATAGTCACTATGTTCACCTAGATAAGAGCTTACCTGCTGGTACTGTCTAATTAACTTGGTTAATTCCCTCATTTCCTAGCTTTCCAAGTAGCTTTTAAGTTTAAGGTCACGGGCTATTCTCGTGGCCTCTTTCGGTATAACAAACACACCCCCCCCCCCAGGGTTCAATGGCTTAAAGTAACAGTTGTCATCTTATTATCACGCAGTTTCTGGGAGCCTTGGGCTCAGTCTAACCCAGAACCACACCTACAGGGGGATTCATGGACATGGTGGGCCAGGCACATGCCCCCTTTCCTGGTGTTCCCATGTGAGGGACCACAGCCACGGCTGGCACTCGGGGCAGTGAGGGAGGCTCCTAGGCTGCAGAATTTAAGGAGCTGTCCCCTACAAGCCACATCTATGCTTGCACGACCATGGGAGTAACGCCTCCCGCAAACTTGTGCCCCAACCCCAGCCCTGTGTCGGATGGATGGGTCACTGTGTCCTGCTTGGGAGAGGCAGCCACAGGAAAGAGCTCTGGCTGAAGGAGGTTCTGGAGAGAGCCATGTGTGAGCTAAGAACGGGCTAGCTGGGAGGAGAGAAGACATCGTCTAAGAGAATAAAGAGAAGAGTGTGTGGAAAAACCCAGAGAGAGCCTGGCTCATTAGCAAGGCTGACTGATGGTTAACTGATCCTGAGTCACACTGGGGTTGGCATCAGCCCGTGCACAGCTGGTATTCTTCTGCATCCTGCTGAGTGAACTGCCGGGAATTGCAGAAAGCTGGGCTACCCACCGAGATTTGGGGGGAAAGGAGTTAACCCCTCTGTGGAAAAGTTGAGGGAGACCCATCTGCTCTAGTAGATAAACGGCTTAGACTTAACAGCCGATGGGGACTTCTACCAGGAATCCTTTGCCCCGGGTGGGAGCAGAAATCGGGAGAAATGGGGGGAGTTTCATTCTCTGTTTCACCAAGCTGACTTCAGTCTCTTGGGCTAACACCGTGCTAGTCTAATTCACCTCCTGCCTGAATTACAGCAGGCTCCTGCTCCCGGCCCCAGCCCTATGGATGACTCAGCAGCCAGAATGCTACTCCAAGTTAACAGGTCCTGTCCCTTGCCTTCTCGAAACTGGCTTTATACCTACTGTGAGCAAAATCCTGTGTCCTCCCAGTGCCCTGTAGCTCTACATGGTCCGACATCCCCTATCCACCCCCCGCCCAACCATGCATCATAACCTTACGAGACAGTGGTCTCTCCCCGCCCATACCACACCTGCAGCTCCAAGAAGGCAGAAATGTTTGCTTGTTGGCTAAACAGTCCTTGACCAGTGCAGGGGCACAGCTGGGTGTTGCCAGACCTTCCGATGTTTTAAAAGAAATCTGGATTCTGGACGCCACATTGGATGTGTTCAGTATCGGCACGTGATAAAATGGTCCTTTCACGTTGTGCTGGCCAGGTTTGGAAAGCAGGCTTAAAGAGAGGACAAGGATGCAGGCAGGCGGCTGTGGAGGAAGGGATGCCTTAGCCCCTCTAGGCCCTTGACCGCGTGTTTGGCAATGGTCACTAGGGGGAGCTCACGGCTTCTTCCCCTCCCATCACGCTGGGTCGTTCTCCACCCCTGGGGGAGGACCGCATAGATGGTGCCCTGGTGTGACAAGCAAAATGGTCCATGGGATAAGGCTCTTCCAATTCTCCTGCAAATCTTCCCAAGCCGTTCCTATACTGGCATTTTTCCGGTTCCTCTTGTTGGATTCCTGCCTCTCAAACCAAAGGTGCCCACACGTCCGTGGTCAGTGTCCACCTGCAAAAGCCAGGCAGGAGCGGGGCCAGGTGGGGGGATGGAAGGAAGGCACGGGGAGATCCGAGTTGGAATTACGACCGGGAGCTTTGATGCACACGCTGCGGGGCTTGGGTACCTGCCCAACGTCCTTCGATCTGGTTGGGCATCACCAACCACCTCAGAAGGGAGGTGGTATCACCATTTTTGTAGACGAGGACAAGACACGGGAGAAGTGACCAGCCCAAGGCTACACAGTGGGGAGTGGCGGGACCTGATTCAAAGTCATGGCTACTGCCAGAGCCCACGTTCTGTCCACCTCACAGCTCTGTCCTCAAGGAAGGTGTAAGGGACCTTTACAGTCGCTGAGTCCGTCTCCCCATGGGACTCGAGAGCCTTTTGTTTTTAACATTCTAAGACTGAAAATAAATGTATTTTATTTTTTTGCTGCCTATTATAAACACGACGGTCAGTTTAAGGAACACCTATGAAAAATTTGGAGACGAATTCTATATGCCACATCCATAATTCCTAAGAAGATTAATCATCATCTATCATAGTAAATGTATGTCGTGTTCATTTTAAGCTTCTTTTTTTCCTGATTTAATGTTTTGAGACCTTTTTCGTTGCTTTGAACTGTTGGTCACTAGTGAAAGTTCCTGTGACTCAAACCAGCAAGGTGTCCCTCCCCTCGTGTCTCTGTCCAGCTCTGATTGGCACTTCGTCTCTGGAACCTGGGATCCCAGCCTCTGTATGACCTCATCCTCTTTTCTTGAGAAGATCTGCTCTGTGTCTGACGAAAGCTCTCTTCTGTTTTCTAACAATGTGTCTTTTATATAAAAGGACGGCATTGGGGCACCTGGGTGGCTCAGTGGGTTAAGCGTCTGCCTTTGGCTCAGGTCATGATCTCAGGGTCCTGCGATGGGTCCTGGGATGGAGCCCCGAGCAGTCTGGGGCAATCTGCTTCTCCCTCTGCCCTTCCCCCTACTGTGTGCACGCTCTCTCTCTCTCAAATAAATAAATAAATAAAATCTAAAAGAAAAAGGACCCGCATTTAGGGAGAAGACCAGGCACTGGGATTTGAATCCGGTTTACTAGAAAGCAGGGGCCAAGCATGAAAACGATGGAGATTCCTTATGGATCTGAGCCAGCATCTCTCCCTTCCCCTACTGAGCCCCCAGAAGAGCAGTGTCCAAGAAAGGTTGTCAGGCCACCCCCTTAGCCTGTGTTTGAACCAGCATCCTGCCAGGGCTGTGAGGGTTTTGCTCGGAGAAGGAACTGACCGCCCGCTCCTCTGGCTTCCTCTTCCTGCCAGCTGCAGATCGCCGTGCCTCTCCCCAAGAGCTTTCTGGCTCCTTCGGTCTGCTCTTGTCTGCTTGGCCAAAGGAGACATCACTTGCTGGTGCCACTGGAGCCAGAAAGATCTCAGGCCAGTGCAGATGTGCGGGTGGGCGGTGGGCAGGGGGGTGGAGAGCAGGCGGAGCGGATGATCAAAGCGGCTGGGGTTATGGTCCGTCTTCTCCACCCGCCCCCGTTGGCACCCTTGAACTTGCTGAATTACATGAGTTCAGCTGGTAAACCCTCCTTGCAGAAAGGCTCCCAAGAGAAAGCGCTCGCTGTGAATGCACTAATCAGATTGAGTGAGAAGTCGTGAAGGCACCTTTCCCTGGAATGTGAGAATCTCGTTTCCAATTTACTGATTATGCAATAAGAAAACGTCTTCGTTCATTTCATCAGGCGAGCGCGCATTAGCCTCCTTAACGGATCTCGTGCTTCCCGGTGAAGTCATGAATAATATCAGTTCCCTTTAATAAATGGAACCCATAAGAAATTCAAGAATAATTACTTTGTTTATTAACATTCCGTGATTAACATTTCAAAAGCTATTTAAATAAATACAGTGCCAATCTGAGATGGGGCCCCCGAGGTAGTGATCTGTATGGAGTAAAACGACACTCATTTGAACCTGGGCAATTTAAATTTTGTGTTTTCTAAGGTGGCTGCCTGTCCCAAGTTCATGCCCCAGTGAATCAAACCCTAAGAGTCTCAGCTTATGGTGAATGAACGGGTCCCAGGTCACTCCCAAGAGTCCCAAGTAAGTCTTCCCCTAAGGCCCCAAGACGATTGTCCTTCCCCCTGTTTCCCACTTCTCAGGCATATCTTTGGTGAGGAGAAGGGGGGAGCAGAGGACAAAATCTATTCCACAACAGGGGGTAATGGCCTCAAGTGTACGAATTTGGCCAGTATGAGTCTGACTTCCTAACCTGCTCTGTGTTCCCCAAACTTCCCACGCCTACCGTGGGAGGCTGAATAAATTGCCTCCTTTCCCCCCCAAAGACAGCTGCATCCTAATTCACGCCTGGGACCTATGAATATGTTACCTGGTTTGGCCAAAAACAAACAAACAAACAAAAAAGTGCAGATGTGGGTGCCTGGGTGGCTCAGTCGTTTAAGCATCTGCCTTTGGCTCAGGTCATGATCCCAGGGTCCTGGGATTGAGTCCCACGTCAGGCTCTCTGCTACACAGAGGATCTGCTTCTCCCTTTCTCTCTTCCCCTCTCCACTGCTCATGCACTCTCTCTCTCTCTCAAATAAATAAACAGAATCTTTAAAAAATAATTACAGTTATGATTCTATTAAGGATTTTGAGACAGGGAGATGACCCTGGAATGATCTGGGTGGTCCCTAAATGTTATCAAATGTATCCTCATAAAAGGGAGGCAGAGGGAGAGGAGGAGGAAGAAGCCGCGTGATCAGAGGTGCACGGGTTGGAATGATGTGACCTCGAGCCAAGGCATATCAACAGCCACCAGGCAGACAGGAAGAAGCAAGAAACGCATTCTCCCCTACAGCCTTTGGAGGAAACATGGTCCCGCCAACACTTTGATTTCAGCCCCCCAAAGCTGATTTCGGACTTCTGGCTTCCACCACTATAAGAGAATAAATACGCATGGCTGGAAGTCGAGCTTGTCATCATTGTCAACAGCAGCCACAGGAAACTGCCAGAGTCCTGCCCCCCCCCCGCCGCCCCCCTTCAGGAGTCTTCCCAGGTCTGCATACCAATACCTAGGAATACCGTAACCAGTTTGCTGACATTTTTCTTTAAATCAACTCTGAACTAACCCAAGCTCTTTACCCTCACCTGCTGCCAGCAAAGATATTCATGAAACCCCAAGTTTCATACCCATCAATGCATTCACCTTCTCATCGCTGTACATGCTCATTCCTGTGTCCCCTACAATTATCTAATGAGCCACCAGGCCACCAGCGGGAGTGACGCCCCACTTTGTGAAACACTGACCCAGCTCCACAGAGCTCCAGGGGCTCCATCATGCAGCTGGGCTTTCAAAACTGCTTTGTTAAGTTTAAATTTCACTTGAAAACGATCAGGAGAAAAAAAAAAAAAGGAAAGAATCAGCCCCTTTAAAAATAGAAGCCATTTCTCCTGCAAATTTTCACAGAGCCAGATTTTAAAATGCAGAATTTAGCAGAATCTGAAATCATCGTGATGGAGTTACTGACATATAGATAAGAAGCCTTAAAGGGGAAGGAGGGAGCCATGGAGTGTGCTAGCAGGAAGCTGGGTCTGGTGGCAGAATCTAGCTTAGAACCTGAACCAGGATATTGTTGCTGTCTGAGTTTTGTTCTCTCTCTGCCTCAGGACCAAGCGCCACATAGGTAAAGCAAGGTTTGCTATTACACGGGAGGGTGCAAGGATTTTTGAGGCTGAGAGATGCAGAGGGGATAAAATTGATAAATTCCCCCCACTGGAGAAGAACATGCCTAAGCAGGGGGACGGGGAAAGCAGCAGACTTTCATCTCGAAATTTGGACCTTGAAAAATGGGCACAGCTGGGGAGATCTCCAGCTCTAAGGAAAGAGTCCGGCTTGTCCTGCTTAAGCCTGGGAGTAGCTATTCCCAAGCGAAGGGTACCGACAGTTAAACTCTAAAAGGGGCCAGTCCTGGATCTGGGCTTCTTTCCCCCTGTTTGTTTAAACATTGTTTTGTCCCAAGGCATCCTGCATCTAGGCAGGGCTTCCAATGCATCAGATGGGGGAAAAAACCCGATAAATGAATAGATTCTCTCTTTTATTATTTTTTTTAAGATTTGGTTTATTCATTTGAGAATGAGAGAGGTCACAGAGGCAGAGGGAGAGGGAGAAGCAGACTTGTCGCTGAGCAGAGAGCCGAGCCGACCTGGGGCTCGATCCTGGGACACTGAGATCATGTCCCAAGCTGAAGGCAGACGCTTCACTGACTGAGCCACCCAGGTGCCCCAGATTCTCTCTTGTATTATAAGCGTTGTTTCTGCTGTTGAGAAAAGTATTCTGAAAACAAAATGCGACTTTTTAAATTCTGAAAGGTCTACAGCTTGGATCCTGAGTTTGTGATCCGAGGGTCCACCAGCCACGCCTGGGGAAAACCAAGCCTCTGGCCTCACCTAAGTCAGGAGCCACATGGGCCCCCCTTTACCTCTGTACCTCGGTGCTGATCTGATTGGCCAGCTTCACCCCAAGGCCCCAGGAGGACCTTTCTCCCTGAGGTCAGTGCAATGCTGGTCTGGGGCTGGTGGAATGCTGTGATTTTGACCTGACCAGCATCATCTCTCTTTCCCTGGGTCCAGCATCCAAGATCTCCCTTTGACAAAACTTATTTGGGTACTGTTGCATGGAGCTGAGCCAGCCCCCTCAGTGTCTAGAGGTGGCCATACATCACAGGTTAAGCCCATCAGCATATCCCATCTCCCTGGCTACGGTAAACATTCAAGGGAAGGGTCGGAGAGAAAGAGAGAGAGTCAGGCTCCCAAATTTATTTCAAATGCTGGAAGAAAGACTGTCCATCCTGGTGCTGCTGGGGGCTGGGGTAATGAGAGAGCTTTAAGAGAGTAAAGTTAATACAGAGTTACATCAAATCAGAAGAAAGCAGAGTTAAGATCGAGAGGTCACAATGTTGTTTGAGACCCTGGATCCAGCCATGCCTGAAGCTTCATAACGCTGCACCCTTCATTTATAGGAATCAATATATTATTCTTGTTTCCTTCTTTCTCCTTTTTTTTAAAAGTTGGATTTTCTGTTACTTACCTTTGAAAGTATTCTCATAAATTAAATGTACTTCTTCTAGAGACGTGTATTACAGTAAGGTGTACCTGCCTGCTTTGGCTGGAGCGTGGCCAGACTCTCCAGGTTCTGCCTGGGTGGTAGGCACTCGCCCCATCTACTGGGTTCCCTCGGGCAGGGATAAATCTATGCCACCCCATGCTGCAGTTCCATGACTCAGAAAGGGTTTTCTCCTTGTTGTAAGCCAGCCTCCAATGCAGCCTGCAACCATCTTTACCTCCTGCTATTCGTGCCCTTGCAGAGACGCTCCCAGCCCTGGGCCGGGCTGACTGTGTAACCAAGAAGATGTTACTTCCGAAGCTAGGTCATTAAAGATACTGCAGCTGTGCCTTCCTGGCTTGTGGACCTCTTTCTCTCTGGGGGCGGGAGGAGGGGGACCAGCTGCCATGTCAGGGGGACACCCAAGCACCCCATGCTGAAGAATGGAGGTGACCCGCCAACAGCCTCTGCGGGGCTCTCCAGACACATGATCGAGCCACCTTGGAAGATGGTCCTCCAGCCGGAGTCAAGCCCTCAGATAAATTGGGTCCTGGTGACACTTTGCCTGCCCCCTCGGGAGAGACCCCAAGCCAGGAACATCCAAGGCACCTGCTCCTGAATTCCTCACCTACAGACCCTGGGAGATAATACTCCATGTTGGCTACGTTTTGCAATCATTTGTTTCCATGACAATGGGTCACTAACAGGCTCTCCTTCCTCAGTCTTCTCTCCAAGCCCCCTTCACCATCCCCATCCCTGAGGCTTCCGTTTCTTCCTCCCGCCTGCCTTCCCTGATTTCTCCATCAGGCTTCCCACCTCTGCTCCCTGCAGTCCTTCCTCTCATCCTCTTTCTTCAATCTCTCTCTCTCTCTCTCTCAGAATCACTCTTTGGTACTGTCTCCACGCTTCCTTTCCTATCCCCGGTCCGGACGCCCCCCCCCCCCCCCGGAGAAATGGCCCCTTCTCCGTCCCCAACCCCTTTCCTCCGGACAAATGTGATAACAATGACAGCTGACCATCCTCGCTGTCCGCCGTCTGGGACTAGATTTCTGTATGTCTCCCAGTAGACGGGGAACCTGTGGGGGCTTGGTTTTGAGGCTGTTGTTCTTGCCTTCACCCCCATCTTCCCCTCCCCCCCAGAAGCACGGAGAGGGGAAAACCTCCCACATCCCCCTCCTGTGGAGACGTCCAGGCAGCCTGGGAAACCCTGCCAGTGCTGATTTTTCACAGGGCTCTTGCAGGAGCAGAAGGGGGCTGGGGAAGAGTATGCCAGGATCGATCGTCATGGCAACACGCTCCCTGGTGGGTCCTGGGCTGCGCTCCCAGGCAGGGGAAGTGGCTCCCCAGTGTGTGTCCCTCGTGAAGTGGGCCTCGGAAGGCAAGGCTGCCCGGGGAAACAGACGGGGCTGAGGCAGCAGGCCCTCCCAGGTGTCCCACCCCCAGAGGCACACAGCCAGGTGGGAGAAGCCAGCGAGCCTGGACTTGGGAATGCCGTGAACTTGACCCAGGACCTACCCAGCGCCACCTGCCTGGGCAGCCCTTTGGCTTCCCTTGCATATTTTTGCTCCCTGAGGAAATGGTGTGTTTGGGGCTGCAGGTGATTCCTGCCCTTGGAAACGGAGGCTGTCGGCTGACTCTGTCATGCATGGCTCACTGTGTCGGTGGTTCCCAAACTTGGCTGTCCCGGTAGGTAGGGACACTGTGTCGGTGGCTCCCACTAGGTGTGGGCTACAATCTGGCCATCAGAACTTTTTTTTTTAAATTTCCAAGGAATTCTAATGGGTAACAAAAGGTGGGAAGCACTATCCTCAGACAGGTCTGTGCCTGAGAACCTTCCTGGACGCCTCAGCCCAAGTCTCTCGGAGTTGGTCCCAAGCCTCTGGACTTGTCCCAAGCTCCCAGGAATCCTGGTGAGCCACTAATACAGCATGACCAGAATGGAAAGCATTTAGACAGGGACAGTCTGTAAGGAAAGGCAGAGCGGAGACCTCCCCACACCTTGCTTAACCTGCTCCAGGTGGGTCTGGGTGGAGGGATGCTGCCTTGAGTCTATGGAGTTAAAACCAGTATGTGCGGAGATCAGAAGCAATCCGGCGTAATTTCCGTGTCGCTCAGTCTGATACCAGCTCTCACCGCGAGACAATGGGCTCTGGGCTCAGATACTCTGGACTTTCTGGAGCCTTCTTTAGGGATTCTTCCAGATCTCCAGCCCGCCATCAAGATACCCTGTCCCGTATACTGTAAACTGGGAAGACCAGATTTTAAAAGCTTGTTGGTTAGAATTATTTGAAGACCGTGAATGAGTCGGCTCGGCGGAGGTTCTGAAGGACTTTGGTGAAGAGGCAGGTGCACCGGCGGGGCGCCTGGGTGGCTCAGTGTGTGAACCCTCTGCCTTCGGGTTGGGTCATGGTCCCAGAGTCCTGGGATCGAGCCCTGCATCCAGCTCTCTGCTCAGAGGTAAGCCTGCTTCCCCCTTTCTCTGCCTGCCTCTCTGCCTGCTTGTTCTCTCTCTATCTGTCAAATAAATAAATAAAATCTAAACAAACAAACAACAACAAAAAAAGAGTCAGGTGCACCGAGTACACACAGGTGCCTGTGTGTCCTGTTTTATTCCGGAAAATGTCAAGTCTATAAGAAGGAAGGAAAAGAGAATTAGGAAACCCCCACTGTCAAAGTAGCCTAACATCGAGCGCGTTTCTTGCCTTGCTTGTTCCAAATTCCTTTTGTGTACGTAGCTCTCGCTGAGTCCTGGATTCCTGGAGGATCTGGACCTTGGGCTCTGGGAGAGCAGAGATTGCTGCCTCATTACCGCCAACCTCGAATGGCCAGAGGCGAGCCCTGCCCCTGCCCTTTTGCTTCCTGGAGCTCACTTGAGGTGTTTGCTGGCAACGGACAGCTTTGAAGGGCAGTTTGCTAGAAGGTTCTCTCGTGAAGCACGTTCTGCCCAGTCTCCAGGCTGCCCCACGGGTCCACACGGGATCCTTCGTGCCTCTCAGGCTCTGACCTTCAGGTGCCCATGAGAAGGGCTTGGAAAAGCCTCCTTCGCTTGACTGGGAGATCCTGTTGGGGAAATCAAGGGAACATAAGCCTGCGTTCTGTTGCCTCATTGGCGTTGTTCTGGAAGGTTCTGGCAGGAATTTTTACGAGTCTGGAGAGTAAACAAGCACTCCTTCCACCTCCTCATGATACCAGGCCTGGATGTGTCCGGAGACCACGCTCTGGCTTCAGAAGCGGAGCCCCTTCTGGTCGGCACCCAGCCCCGTGCACACTGGTAGTGCTGGGCCCCTGAGCAGGAACAGTCCCCAGATGGCCTCCTGTGACCGCTCCTTCCCACGGTCTCATGAAACGAGTATCACCGTTTCTCCTGTGTAGACGAGAAGATTCTATAGATGGAGGTTTCGAGAGGTGAAGCCACTTGTCCTAGGCGTATAATTAGTAAGCAAAAATTTGGGACTCGGACGAGCCTAATAATTGGAGGCTTCATTAATAAACGGAGAGCTAATTATAGTCATCGAAGAGACTGTTCCTTTTCTGTTGTGATTAATTCCGAATTTATTTTTAGTCTTCAGAAGAATAGAGACTCGCGTGGTGGGGTTTTGTCCTGGAAAAAAACAAAAAACAAAAAAAACAAAAAAAACACGTGGGGCTCCTGACAGTCTTCCTTGGCCAGCGACTCCTGTGAGTTTTTGCAAAGCTCGTGAGTCTCCAGGAATTAGGGTCACGGGAGCGCCTTTGGAGGAACACTCTAGAACTTCTTTCTCACTTTGTTAAGAGGGGCATTTCTTACGGATGAAAACCCCAGCTGCGGCCATGCTGCCTGTAGGGAAGAAATTGGGGTCTGTTGGGCTTGCCTTTGGGGCAAGAAAAGCAGCCTGGGAGACCTTTCAAAAGGCAGTCCAAGCTTTAGATATGTTAATGTAAGCCATTAAGTTGGAGGTGGGTCCTGGCCCTTCAGACTTTCCCTTTCTTGTGGCTTTGCCTGTCTCTGGGGGGCTCCTTTGTGGATATTTTGTTGTCACTTGCTCCCAAAGGGCACGCTCTTTTCCACACTTCCTGTTTCCTTCAGGGGTGGGAGAGAAAGGGGCAGAAAGTTCTTTTGCCACCCACCGGCCAAGACCAGTAAAAAGATGGACTTCTGTTTCTGAATATCATTTTGGGTCCCACGCAGAGTCCTTCGTTTCTTCTGTTTTTCTCTCTCCTTCCCTCCAGGCTTTTCTTTGCAGATGAAGCCCCCAGCTTTCTGGGGAAGCATGGTGGGAGGGGGCTCCCTTTGCACACGTGCATAGGTTGGGGGGGGAAGAAAGATAGGCCTGCTTGTCTCTCCCCTCCTCCCTCTCTCTTCCAGCCCCGATCCCTTTCTCTTACTCTGTCTCTTCCCCACAAATTGTTTCCTCTCAGTGTTTATCTATTTATGTCCTCTGCCTCCCACGTTCCGCTGGCCCCTGGCCCTGGCCTTCTCCCCTGCCATCCTTTCAAATGGCCGGATAAGACACAAATGTGAACCCTTCCTACTTCTAAACGATGATGAGCTGCTCTGATCCTACAGTGATGCCTGGAAATCCAAGACCACCTTGGTGTTTAAGGACGGTCAGCGCTCGCACGGTGTTTCTCCAATTCAGGCTGAGGCTTCCAGCAGGATCACTGGGGGTTTGTTAAAAACCCTGGGTTTCCTGGGTCCCATCCCTGGCCCACGGGATCAGAATCTCTGGGGACGAGGCTCAGGAATAGACATGGTTTTCTGACAGCGGCCTTGAGTGATTCTTAGACTCGCTGTCAAAAACCAAAGTCTGCGTACTAAGTAAGACAACGCAGAAAGTGGAGTTTACTGCAGCACTTTCGAGGGCGAATTAGGGAGCTTGGGAATGAGCTCAGTGTTGCTCACAGACAAGGGGTGTTTAGGGGTAAATGGACAAGCCGTTTGATCTTTTCCAGCTGATGGGTTGCCTGGTGATCTTCTTTTTTTTTTTTTTTAAGATTTTTATTTATTTATTTGACAGAGAGAGATCACAAGTAGGCAGAGAGGCGGGCAGAGAGAGAGAGAGGAGGAAGCAGGCTCCCTGCTGAGCAAAGAGCCCGATGCAGGGCTCGATCCCAGGACCCTGAGATCATGACCAGGGCTGAAGGCAGAGGCTTTAACCCACTGAGCCACCCAGGCGCCCCTGCCTGGTGATCTTCCGTCTTGTTTGGGTGAGGGGAGCAAAGTCAGGTGAGCACGGCAGCCCAGAGATGGTGTGAACAGACTTGGCATTTGGGGATCGGCTGGTGTTCTCGAAGAGCCGTGCGTTCTTGGAAGGTCAGGTTGAGTTTTCCTTTAGGTGCCTACGTGGACCGTTTCCATCTCGTCCCTGACCGAAGTGACTTCATTTTAGCTTGGCTCTACGATGCTGACGTTTCCGAATCTTTGGCTGGGCCTGTCTCGGATTCCAGATGGGAGAACTGGGGAGGAGAGGAACAGATCCGTCAGGCCCTGTGCCAGGTTCCTCCTAGACTCCAGGAGAACTGGACCCAGTTCTTTTCTCCAAAGTCATGATTCCAAAAAAGCTTATTTCCAGTACACTAAATTCCTTCTCCAGCTCACTGTCTTCTGGAAGTTGGCTCTCAATGTCCCTGATTCCCAGGACGTACAAAAAACATCCACTATCATACAGGAAGATAATATAGAAAAGCCTCTTCTTTTTAGATTTTAATACAACCCTTTTAACATTTTAATTTTGTGTGTGATATACCTACTTGTTTAGTGGTTCACGTATTAAATTAAAAACAACAGAAATACATCTATTTGGGGAGTTTTCCTGAGGGAGATCTATACCCAAAGAAGTTTGGAGAACCGTACTCTAGAATCTAGAATCTAGATTTTATGTTCATTGAGGTCAAGGACTATAATATTTCCTTTCCTTTATTTATTTATTTATTAAATATTTTATTTATTTATTTGACAGAGAGAGATCACAAGTAGGCAGAGAGGCGGGCAGAGAGAGGGAGAAGCAGGCTCCCCGCTGAACAGAGAGCCCGATTCGGGGCTCAATCCCAGGACCCTGAGATCACGACCTGAGCTGAAGGCAGAGGCTTTAACCCACTGAGCCACCCAGGCACCCCTATTTATTTTTTTTAAAGTAAGCTCCTCACCCAATGTGGGGCTTGAATTCAGGACTCAAAAGATCAGTCCTACAGATCTACTGACTGAGCCTGCCAGGTGCCCCTTATCCACTCTACCGTTGGTGGACTGGGCTGTTTTCAGCTTTGGGCTACCATACATATTGCTGCTATGAACATTGTATATGTCCCTCGGTGAACAGAGGAACACATCTCAGTTGGGCGTATACAAGGGGGACTGATGAGTCATAGAGAATGCTATGAATCGGATTTGCTGACTATCTCGTTTTCCAGCGGGCTCTGGCCAGCAGTGGAGAGTTCCAACCACCTTGGGTTCTCCTCAGTGTGTTGTATTTTCTCTTTTGTTTTGATATTTACCATACATTTTGTAAATTTCCATTGTTATTTATAAATACACCCATACTTTATTCTTTTTCTTTTCTTTTCTCTCTCTCTCTTTTTTAAAGATTTTGTTTATTTATTTGACACAGAGAGAGAGAGAGAGCGAGACAGTGAGAGAGGGAACACAAGAAGGGGGAGTGGGAGAGGGAGAAGCAGGCTCCCCGCCGAGCAGGGAGCCCGATGTGGGGCTTCATCCCAGGACCCTGGGATCATGTCCTGAGCCGAAAGCAGATGCTTAACCGACAGAGCCACCCAGGCGCTCCCCTTATTTCATTTTCTATTTCTTTTTTTTTTTTAATATTTTCATGGGTGTATATTGCAACCTGCTTAGGATTTGGATTTGCTTTTCTTGATGATTCATGAGGTTGAGAACCTTTTGAGGTGTTGTTATTATTGGCCTTTTGAGTATCTTTTTTTGTGAAACGTCTGTTCAAATCTTTCACCTTTTGTTTTTTTAAGGACTCACCCCTATTTTTCCTGCTCTCCTACAGGAATTCCTTATTTACAGGACGGTGGGCTATGTTTGTGTCTCTACCGCCAAGCCTAGCCCCTTGTGCATCTCCTAGTCTGTGCTTAATGGTTCTGCTGTTTAGGTTGCTGTTGAATGAAGGGACCCGGAAAGGGAGGTGGAAACCCTCGACGAATGAATGAGGCCTTTATAGAGACTTGTTTACATTTTGGTTTATGTAACAGCTTTTTTGAGGTATAATTTACATACCAAAACCTTCCCTTGTTTTATGTGTCCAATTCAGTGATTTCCTGAGTTGTGCAACCATCACCACAATTATATTTTCGAGCATTGTCCTCACCCCAGAAAGAAACCTTGGGACCATTTACTTATTCCCTCTTCTTACCCCCAGCCCCGGGGCAAGCACAAAGGTATTTACCGTCTCTTACAGGTTTGCCTTTTCTGGAATTTTCTTATATAAATTGTGCAATTGTACATTTACAATTTTTAAAAAAAATTTTTAAAATGGTACATTTAAAAAATTTTTTAAAAATTTAAAAAAAAATTTAAAAAATTAAAAAAAATTTTAAATTAATTATTTTATTTTTGGTAATCTCTACACCCAATGTGGGGCTCGAACTCGCAACCTTGAGATCGAGAGTCACGTGCTCCTCCAACTGAGCCGGCCAGGCGCCCCACAATAGGTAGCCTTTTTTATCTGGCTTTTTTCCACTTTGTGGTATCTTTGTGGTATCTTTGTGGTTCCTGTGTGCTGTAGTCTGTGTCAGTACTCCAGTCCTTTCTTGGCTGAGTGAATGTTCCACTGAAGGAGGGGCGCCTGGGTGGCTCAGTTGGTTAAGAGTCTGCCTTCGGCTCAGGTCAAGATCTCATGGTCTCAGGGGTCCTGGGATCGAGTTCTACTCCCCACGAGGGAGTTGGGCTCCCTGCTCAGCGGGGAGTCTGCTTCTCCCTATCCCTCCCCCCTCTCCACCCTGCTCATGCTCTCCCCTCTCTCTTCTGCTCTCTCTCTCAAATAAATAAATAAAATCTTAAAAAAAAAGAATATTCTACTGTCTGGGTCTACAATGTCTTGTCGCTCTATTCATTAATTGATGGACAGTTGCATTGTTTCCACTTTTTGGCTATTCTAAATAGTGCTGCTGTGAACACTACAAGCTTCTGTGTGGCTATGTGTTTTCATTTCTCTTAGGCAGATACCTAGGAGGGAATTGGTGGGGTCAGATGGCCAATTTATGTTTATCTTTTTTAAGAAACTGAAACCTTGATATTTCTCTGCCATCCATAGGCTGATGATGGAAAGGCATCGAAGACTGTCTTGGATAGAAAAGAAATCCCCGCAAGCCCATAGTTATCAAATAAATGCACAGTGTCGAGAGAAAGCTAAGAAAGCCTGCTTTTAGGAGTTTATAGTCTAATCCAGATGTTCTAACATGTGTTTATGGAGTAACTTGGCAATATGGAAAATCTGAAAATGAGCAGGGGTTCAGACCTCCTCATATTGCAAAATGAATTCAGGAAGTACCAAATGCCTACTTTTTTTTTTTTTGCAAGACTCCGTATTAGCCTTTAAAAATATATATTTATTTATTTATTTGACAGAGATCACAAGTAGGCAGAGAGGCAGGCAGAGAGAGAGGAGGAAGCAGGTTCCCTGCAGAGCAGAGAGCCCAATGTGGGGCTCGATCCCAGGACGCTGGGATCTTGACCTGAGCCGAAGGCAGAGGCTTTAACTCACTGAGCCACCCAGAGGCCCCTCCATGTTAGCCTTTAAGAGGGAAAGAGAGAAATTAAAACAAACGTGCTTGCCCTCCCCTGAGTTACTAAGAGACCACTCAGTAAAATATCTTAGTTTCAAAGAAGTTAAATAATTAAAGATTTCAAATAGAATTTTAAGATAGTACTAGAAGATCAGGGGAGGGGTGCCTGGGTGGCTCAGTAGGTTAAGCGTCTGACTTCGGCTCAGGTCATGATCTCCAGGTCCTGGGATCGAGTCCCGCATGGGGGGGGGGTCCCTGCTCAGCGGGGAGTCTGCTTCTCCCTCTGCCTGCCACTCCCCCTGCTTGTGCTCTCTCTGACAAATAAATAAAATCTTAAAAAAAAAAAAAAGATCGGGGAAGAGGGAGGCGGTAATAGATGAGAAACTCATCTTTCCTTCAAGATCCTGTGAAAAAACAGAAACCCAGAGTGTGTCTCTTTAACATTTTTGGCATCCCAAAGATATAGCTTCCCACTTATTATTCTCTTGGAAATCTTCACTCGAAACAGGTGTTAAATAGTAAACAACCAGGACCATTGGACTAGATTGATAATAATTGCTAATATTTGAGTACTTAATATGCCAGGTATTGGCATAGTTTACATTTTTACTGATTTAATCCTCTTAATAACGACGATATAGAACTACTACCATCTTCTACGGATGTGTAAAATGAAGCTCAGAGAGGCTGAGTCAGTTGCCTAAGGGCAGACAGCTAGAAAGTGGCAAAGCTGAGGATTGAATACAGGGAGGCCAGAGAGGCCACGCTGAGCCACTAACTGGGTTTAACCTTCTCAAGGCCCAGGCTCCAGCTACTGGATTCAGACGCCAATCACAGATGGGAAAATAGACCCGAAGGTGTTGGGGCGTGAGGTGTTGTCCAAGTTCCTTCGTGCATAAGACATCAGGGACAGGAGTTCCACTGACCGCTAGGACGGTCAGTTCTGTCCAGACGGAACTTGGGTATCGACCAGAGAGCCATTATCAATCCTGCTGTTGCAGAATCATCTGGGGCAGGTCACTTGGAGCTGGAGTGTTTGGGATATCTTGTACGCTGAGATTTCTCAAAGGCCAGATTGGGTTGCCGGTGGCTCGCAGGCACCGTGGAGGCTTTGAGGTTGCAAGAAGGCTTTGGACCGGCTGTCCTAAATCGAGTTGGGCCTTATCATTACGTATGAAAGCTGGGGTTGGGCTGACACTCATGTATCCGCCCTGATACAGGGAATTTGAGGTCCTTGTAACTGATCAGGTCCGTTACTTTTAGTGACTGCTTCCTATATCAAATTTTGCAGCTTTGCCTTAAGCGATGGACGCCCGTGATGACTGCGGTCCAGAGTGTGTTTCCCACCGTTTCGAGCCAAGCAAAGGGTTCGTGCATTTGCAATAGATGGGGTATGATAAGTAGTCTCTATCTGTCAGCTTGCCCGTGGCCAGAGGCCAGGCTGAGCCTGCAGACTATGGCTCAAAGTGTATTTTCCAAAGCTAGGGTGGGCCTGGGCACAAGCATCTAAAGAAGTTACTCAGGTTATTCTAATGGGCAGCCAGGATTGAAAACCACTGAAAGATCTTAAGGCTCAGCCCATCCTTAGGGTGAGATGGTTTTGTAACGGGGTATCCAGGCAAACATCATGAGAGATGAGGCTAGGGGAGGTGTTGTAGAGAGTCTGAAGGACACAGGCTGAGAAGTCTGTACTTAATTTAATAGGCAACAGGGAGCCAAGGAAGATAACTGCGCAGAATCTAAGGGGAGGCCATCTGAAGCGTGCAGAGAGATTAAAGGGTCGGGCTATTTACAGCTTAGGAAATAAGACTTGAAGTTTTCCTTTAGAGTAGGCCAAAATAGAAATCCACTTTCTTTTACTTCTAAACCCTCTGTTCAAGGTCGTTTCTTCAGCATCCACGTCCTCTGGTCCCTGGAGAGCAGGCACCTGTCCAGATGATGGTTGTAGCTACCTGGCTCCTTGCATGGAAGGTGTGGCAGCCTTCCACAGTTTGTGGACTGAGTAACTGAGTATAGACCTCTAGAGCCTGGCCCGCCTGGACTGCAGGAGGACTAGTACCCTGGGTCCGGCCTCCCCTTTGCAGGCAAAGCGGTGGGGGCTGTTCCTCTCACCTTACCCCCTTCCTCCATTTATCCTAATCGGGAGGCTCCTAACTCCGTCGCCTCCCCGCCCCGTCCCTCCAGTGTAACACACTGCCACCCGGCCTCCCGGCTCTGG
This sequence comes from Taxidea taxus jeffersonii, assembly GCA_003697995.1. NCBI lineage: Eukaryota > Metazoa > Chordata > Mammalia > Carnivora > Mustelidae > Taxidea > Taxidea taxus. The sequence continues at coordinate 19,794 of RCUC01128319.1, read as the reverse complement.
CGCCAGGCTTCAAACCTGCCCTTCACCCATTGTTCAGTTTCCGGTGAGTCAAGTTCAACCCCAGGTCCAACCCCGACAGGGGCGGCCGCAGACACGTTCCCTCGCCGGCACCCCGGAGGAGGCGCCCGCAGCTCGCCGGCTGCCACCGGACCCACAAAGCCGGCACGGAAGGGCGTTTCTGTTCCAGAGGCTTTGGGAGGCGGGGGTGTGAGCGCCGAGACCCCTCCCCAGCGACCTGCCCCCTCCGCGAGGGAGCGCCCAGCCTCCCGCGGGCGTGGCCGCCCTGGTCCAGCCCCCGCCCCGCCCCCTCGCCTCCGCGCGAGCCCCCGCTCGGCCACCCGGCAGCCAGCCCCTCTCCGCGGACGCCCGGCCGCTCGCTCGCCGCCGAGCCGGGCCCCCGGCGATGCTCCGGATCCCACCTCCCCCGGGAGCTTCGCATTTCCGCGCGTCCGGGCGGCTCCGGCTCCGGCCGGCCCTCGCAGCCGCAGCCCGCGCTCCGCGTCCCCGGGAAGTTGTCTCCGGAGCCCGCGGCGCCTGGGTCTCCTCCCCCTGAGCCCCGCCCCCCCGCCCAGAGCTGGATCTGCGAGCTGCCCGGCCCGGGGGCGTCGCCGCTTGCTCCGCGAAGCCTGCGAGTCTCTGCTGCCCTGCGCGGAGCGCGCGTCCCCCGCCTGGCCGGGGACCCCCCGCGCACCCCCGAGACGGCGCGCGCCCAGAGCGCGGGAGCCCGGAGCGCCGGGCGCCTGGGACCCCGCGGAGCCGCTGCCCAGCCCGCGGGGCTCGTCAGGGATGCAGGCTGCGCTGTGAGCCCGGGCGCCAAGGCCATGTCCGGCGCCCGCTGCAGGACCCTGTACCCCTTCTCCGGGGAGCGGCACGGCCAGGGGCTGCGCTTCGCCGCGGGCGAGCTGATCACGCTGCTGCAGGTCCCGGACGGCGGCTGGTGGGAAGGCGAGAAGGAGGACGGGCTCCGCGGCTGGTTCCCGGCGAGCTACGTGCAGTTGCTGGAGGTAAGGGGCGAGGGCCGGGGGCCGGAAGACCCGGGGCTGCGCTGCTCGGCGCGCCCGCGTACCTGTTGCCCGCACCCGGGGACGCCGCAGCCGCCCTTGTCCGAGGGGCGCCGTGGGGCCGGCGGGGGGCAGCCGCTGCGCGCCCGACGCTGCGGGCGGCGGAGGCAGCGGGCGCCCCTCGGGGCTGGGCTGCGCGGGGATCGCCCCCGCAGCGCCCCCCGTGCCGGGCCTCCCGAGCGCTTCGTGGCCGCCCTGAGGAAGGACAACTTGTTGCCTGTCTGAGTTCTGGAGCGAGCGGGCGGCCGGGCGCGCTCCCGGGAGCGGCAGGGGCTGGCCGAGGGCTGCGGAGTCCCGCGCTCTAGGGAAGAGGCGCGGAGGATCGGGATCAGTTTAAAAAAAAAAAAAAAAAAGTAGCATCGATCGGGCCCCGGGGCCCGGAGCCTGCCACCGGCGGACGGTCGTGCTGCCCCGGGTCAGGCTGCCTGGCCGCCTAGGAGCCACCCACTTGCTGGTCAGCTGAGCCTGGCTGGCCACCGGCCGCAGCCACCCGCCGGGTCAGGGGTGCCGCAGCGCCCCTCTCCTGGACCAGCTTCCCCGGGCTAAGGTCCAGAGCCTGAGAGTGGCCTGTTCCTGGGGTTCTGGCCTGTCCCCAGGACTGCAGAGGACCTGCTGAGCCGAGTCGGCTGGCTCTTTATTGTCTGATTAACAGTTGGGAGGCCTCCCTGTCCTCTAATCGCTGAGCTCGTGGTCACAGCCTGAGTGGGCTCCGAAGTTTCAAAAGTCCTTTGGTGGGGGCGGAGTGGCTAGAGGAGTGACCTCATAGGACATCCCCTTTCGTAAAAAGCTGCCCAACCGCAGGGCTGTTGTACAGGCTTCAATAGGCGGTTATCCACAGCTGTGTGAGGATAGACCAAATGTTCTGCAGAAACACCTTCCAAATCATGGAGTCTGAATTTATTTATACTTTGACCCCTGACCTACTTCGCAGAGAACAGGGTAGCAGGTTTTGGGGGAAATTGCTGGGTGGGACTTAAAGGAGAAAAAAATAAAAAGGACGGAGAGAAAGAAAGAATGATGGATGGGGCTAAATGATTTTGGGTGAGTTTGCTGGGCAATAGCCTGTGAAAATATTACCAGAAGGAGAGCGTGGCCTCCTGGAGGTACAAAATCCCCCCTAAAGGGATTAGTAGCGTTGGAACAAAATTGAGCCTGAAAGAGATTTTCGTGGCCTGGCAGGAAAGTAGGTTCCAGAACCCTCCTGGTTGTGTATTTTGAGAAACGGGTGTGGGTCAGGCTCAGGTGTGTGTCCCTGGGCTTCCCTGGTTCCCTTCCCAGGATTCAGATGTGAGAGAAAGCACGTGTATCCCTTCTTAAGAAGACCTGCAGAAGTAGCCTCCTGGTGCCTGGCTCAGGAGCCCTGGGAGAGACTCCGGTTTCAGAGTTCTCTGGTGGCCACACTTTTTCCAGAAATCCTGATGTGGAAATTTGGCCTTTGGAGGTCTCTCCGGTGAGGAGCTCCCCTGGCTGGACGCAGCCAGCTGTGTTTTGGGGTGGGGATGCCCAAGGCTGGTGGGTTCATAGGTTGTGTTCACCAGAGGGGACGGGCTCTGCTTTTTTTTCCCCTCTGGGAAAAGGGAGGGCGGACCCTGGAGACATGCAGAGCCACCCGCTGGGACAGTCTTGGGTGCCTTGGTCACAGCCCCTGGTGCTTAGTAAGGGTCTTTCAGACCCACCCCCCGTGGGGACATGCACGGGAAGTGCCCATCTGTGGGAGCCGGACCACTGGGAGGGGCTTCCGTTTCTTGAGCACCTACTAGGCCCCGGTTCCCCCGACAGCTCTGAAAGGGAGGCAGCCTCCCCATTTCTCAGGCAAGCATGAGAGGCGAAGGCAGTAGCCCCAGGGGAGACATGCCTGAGTGGCTCAGATGGTTGAACTTTCCCCTCTGTGGCTGCATCTGTTTTAAATATGGCCCTGTGGGCCCAAGTGCTAGAAGGCAAGTGAGGGAAGGGTCTGGATCCTTGTGGGAAAGGCCACGTGCAGCCCTCCAGGTCAGTGTGCTGATGACAGCAATCCTAAGGTGGGCCTGCCTGTGGGGGCTACGATGAGTGCAGGGCCTCCTTCCCACCTGGAGCATCTCTCCTGCTAAGCCTGAAAATTGCTTGCACAGGGAGGCTGCTGGCTTTCCCACAGTGGGGGCAGGGCTGGGCCTGAGCCCTGGGACTTTTCAGGGTCAAGGCAGGTGCAGTCTCCAGAGGATCGGAGATCAGGCCCTGTGTCTGGGCACCTCGTGGGTGAGCGGGCTGGACCCCCAGGCTAAGGGCTGGGGGGTCCCTTGGGATCTCCCTTGGGATGGGGAGAGTCCTCAAAGCCAGACTCAGTGAGGCGACAATGGAGATCTCCCAAGGGAGTCGCTGGCGGTGGACCAGCCAGTATATGAAACTGTGAGTCTGGAGAAGCAGCAGCCAGGTGTCCTTCAAGGCTGGAAGTTGGTGCAGCAGCCAGGAGCCTGGAGAGGGGGGTCTGGAGATGGACAAGCCCATGGGATGTCGGCCAGCAGGTGCCTGGCTCTGGGCCTGCTGGGGGCGTGGAGATCAGAAGACCAGGGGGGAGCTGTTGGGGAGACAAGGTCCGGACAGAATGGAGGGCACCAGCCTCCTGGGGGAGGAGTGCGATGGTGGGGGCCACAGCTGGGTGCAGCAGACCTTGGCTCTTTGATGTAAAGAGTGATACCAAGAAGCCCCATCTTGGTGGAAGGGTACTATGGGTCGAGAGCAGCGTATGCAAAGCGGACACTCTCCGAGGATTTCTGTCTTGTTCATATGAAGAAAGGGGAACTGAGAGGCCCTGGTTTTGCCAGAAGCATACCCTGAGGAGAGGAGCTGGGAGCTAACTCTGGCAGGGCTGAGAGATCTGTCTTGGAGGCCCACCAGCCCAGGGGGAGGGGCCAGCGGGGGGAGATTCTGGTCCTGGCTCCCAGGGGAATCTCCTGGATCAGGCCTCCAAGGAAAGGGTGGAAGGGTGCAGCATATCCTTGGTTTCCAGAAAGCAGCCTCCAGGAAACTGTCAGCCCAAGCGAGGAAGTGGGGGCGGGAAGAGGTGCCACCCTGTGGGGTCAAGAGCTGGCCCCAAGGATCAGGGGTCCTCGGGATGGTGGAGCTTCCCAGAGGAGGAGAGCAGCAGGAGGAGGAGGGAACCCTGTGGCTGGGTAGGTTCGGTGGGTGGAGGGCCGGGAATTCCCTGTGACCTGCTCTTAACCGAATGGAGAAAAGAAATTTGGAACGTGGAAGATACTGGAAGGTACCCATGGAAACCCCCCCAGAGCTTTGGGAAAATAAGCCGCCACCTGGCTGTGAGGTGGAGACCTCAGAGGTGCTAACAGTGGGGCCCTGTCTGCCAGCAAAACCAGGTGGCTGCAGGGGGTCAGCCTTGAACCCGGTCTCCTCCTCTCCGCCTTCTCTTCTCCCATTTTGGGTTCACGGGATGTGCTGCCGGAACCTTCAAGGTGTGGCCATGGGAGAGAGATGCAGAGATGTGGAGCTGGGCTGGGCTGTGGATATTGCTGTGGCACAGACCACCCCAAGACTTCGTGTTGCCAAACACCCATTTCCTATTACCTCATGCGTCACTGTGGGTGGACAGGGCTCCGCTGGGTGGTTCTTCTGCCCGTGTCTTTTGGCGTCTGTCCTGCATTCACAGTCAGGTGGTGGCGGGGGCTGGGGTCCCTGAGGGAGAGCTGGCCTGGAACTCCAAAATGGCGTCTTCATTCCCGTGTCTGGTGCCTTGGTGTTCTTCCAAGGGGGCTTTTCTCTGTGTGTGTGTCTTACTCTTCAGGGCCCTTCCACATGGCCTTCCTCTTTGGCAGGGAGTTTGGAGTCTTTCCCCAGGGGCTGGCTTCCAGGAATGCAAAGTGCAGATTGCCAGGCCTCCTTAAGGCTTGGGCTCACCACCAGCACATCCCTTCTGGCCCATTTTATTGGCGCAGTGAGTCACAGGACCCGTCCGGATTCTGTGTGGGAGGGAGGTGCCTGCAGGTGTGGATACAGGTGTGGCTACAGGTGCATCGAGGGCTGTTTTGCAGACTGGCAACTCCAGAAGGGTTGGGAGAGCACAGCTGGGGACAGTGATCCATTAGAGAGGAAACAGCGCTAGCCCAGACATGGGAGAGAGAGAGAGAGAGCCCCCAGAGGGAGGTAAAGTGCAGGACATCCGGCTGTTGTTCTGCTAGAAAATTCTCCATTGCCACCCTCAGGAGACTCTCTCTCTCTCTCTCTCCCTCTCTCTTTTTTTTTTTAAGATGCCAGGGATTTCTCCATAAAGGCCACCTGATAAATGTTGCAGCTGAATTTGAAACCGGATTTTCCTGTCCCTAAAGACTGGGTCTGTCCCCTGGGCCATTGGCATGGCAGTCCAGCCTTTTCGGGTGGGGGGCGATCTTTGGTGCTGGTGATTAGTAGACACAGTGTATCCGAGCTGCCTGACATCTAGTAGCCACTTGCTGTGTTACGCAGATTGATTTTAATACCAGGCCTTGCATTCTGGAACGTGAGAATCACCTACAGTGGGTGTGACCTTGTCCCGCACAATAGGATTTTTCTGTAAGGCGGTTTTTAGCTCTGTTCGCAAAGCTGTGATGAGAGCTGGGGGCTCCCAGCAGAAGTGACGGTGACCGAGTATACCCCATAGGCTTTCTGCCATCGTCACTAAGTCATCCTGCCCTTTGATTTGGGGGCCGCCGCCCGCCTTTGTAGCTCCTGCTGTTTGGAAATCTACCTTCAGCTCATCCGTCTGCTGGGGGGAGCCTCCCTCTCTCATCTCTGGTCAAGTAGTCACCCCACCGGACTTCAAAGCCATGGTCAGGGCTTACGGATTCTGTGGATTCAGGGCACCTTCACAAAAGTTCCCTTGGCAACAAGTCGGCAGGAATCCCCGACATGCGTTCACCACCACGTGAGTCCCCGCTGCCTGTTTACCACCTAGAAACATGAATGAGATGCTGACCTTCTTGGGCTCGCTCAGCCCAGAGGGAGGAAGACCCAGCTTTCATCTGACGGTCTGATTGTCCTCTTCGGCCAGCCCAGATGCCGGGACCCCCACTTTCCTGGAGAAAGGAGAGGCTTGGTAGACCAGGAAGCCCTGTATCAAACGTGAAGGGTCAGGATTTTTGTGTGGCTGCTTTGCGGGATGGGGGATGTGGTCCTCACCGTTGGCTCCCTGATTACTCACAGCGGCAGGGCAGCCCGTCGGGCTTTCCAACAGAATGCCAGGACTGATCTCCCATCCCCACCCCGACCTTGAACTTAATTGCAAAATTAGTATATTCTGCTCTCCCTGCAGGGGTGAGATTTGTGGCTTGGTGTTCACACCTGCCGGGAGAAATGGAAACAGTGGCCGGCAAGGGGGGGTCTGGCTTGTCCTTTGGTGGGATCAGGGCACATGGTGACCGTGTGGAGGGGGGGAGTGCAACAGGTATATGGACTTGTGAGGGGTTTTTGGGTTCTGGGGGACTTACTACCTCCTCCCTGCACACTTTCCGTCTGTCCTGTCTACACCCTGATGAAGATGTGTTTTATTTGGCGAACCTTCCTGGTTGAATGTACTTATTTCACTTCTTCAGCTGGTAGCTAGATTCGGTCCCCGGGGACTCAGTGTCCTTTGTCCCAACTAAGCTCATAATCTCTCTGTCCTCTTCGCACCCCTACCTGCCAAACCACAGGGAAAGCACCATCTCTGTCCCCCGCCTTGCCTGCCACTGTCCCCCTTAATCTTTTCTTCTTCTTTTTTTAAAGATTGCATTTATTTATTTGAGAGTGAGAGCAGGAGAGAGAGAGCATGAGCAGGGTGGAGGGGTGGAGAGGAAGAGGGAGGAGCAGACTCCCCGCTGAGCAGGGAGCCTGATGCGGGATGCGGGACTCAGTCCTAGGTGGCTGGGATCATGACCTGAGCCAAAGGCTGGCGCCTAACCCACCGAGCCACCCAGGCGTCCGTAACCTCTCCTCCTGTTCATTCAGTTAGTGAGCCTTGTCTGCTCTCCTTGGGAGGTGTTTCTCAGAGACCTCCCCTTCTTCCCTTGTGCTGACATCTTTTCTGTCAAGGGCTAGGAAACATCTTTGGTTTTGCGGGCCAAGAGGCAAAGTGGAGTTACAGCTGCGTCGCTGGGATTCGCAGAGCGCCAGGGGCGGTGAGAAGCCATGAACGTGCCCCATATGGGCTCTGTCACAGCTTCTCGGCTCTGCTGTTGGAGTGTGAAGCCGCCATAGACGGGCTGGGAACCAATGGGTGTGGTTGAGTTCCAATAAAACTTTATTTATAGATACCGAGACCTGACTCTGTTCCAGTTTTTCTGGGCCCTTGCGGCATCCTCCTTCTTCGACTTTGTCTTCGACCCTTTAGAGAGGCAAAAGGCTTTCCTAGCTCATGGGCTGTATGTGGTTGAGAAGCTCAGAAGTCCATCACTCATTCATTCCACAAACCCTGAGTGTCTAGGATGGGCTGAGGTCTTGGGTTAGGTGCTGGATGAGAAGCAGGGACAGACATGGAAGAGAAGCTTACACTTAGCTGGGGAGAGGGTGTACACTCGAAAAAGGGATTTTTAGGTACTGTGGGGCCAATAAAATAGCGTACTGTGGTGGAGTGGGGTGTGGGGTACAGGAGGGGGTTGGAGAAGAACCTCAGGGAAGCTTCTCTGAGCCGAGATCTTGCTGGCGGAGGGCCACGGGAGTAGCTGGGGAGAGTGATTTGAGGCGGAGGGCATCATGAATGCAAAGAACCCTGAAGAGGGTCATATGGGCGATACATTTGCAAGGACCAGAATATTCTAGAATGGTTGAGAAAGCAGTGAGCAGGGGGAAGAGCGGAGGATGTGCCAGAGAGGGGGCAGGTTATTTGGGTATTTATCGTTATGCCCCCCACTATTATATAGATATAGATATGGCGTGTATACATATATGCATACATGTATGACTTAATTTTTCTGTAAGGGTCCACATTGTGCACAGTAAAAGACATATACTACGAAATCATTTGGGATTTCTTGCCCCTTTCACCAGGTTTGTATTTCTGGGGTAGCGACCCTCACACCATAGGTGACTTCAAGCCTCTAAGGGTTTTAAAAATAGAACCCATTGGACATATGACACTGTGTAGGGTTAAGGCATACAGCACGCTAATCCGATTCGTTTCTGTATTGCAGCCTGATTGCCCTCCTAGCAATACATTGTGGCACATTGTGTAATTATCCTTTCTTCCTCGTGGTTGGCAGGTGGTTCTCCAAGTGCCGCAGAAAGCCTGTGGTATGATGGCAGGGGAGGGTGTCCTCCGATTCGTCTTGGAAAGCTCTGGGCTGCGGTGCAGAGACTGGCCGTGAAGAGGGTAGGAAGGGAAGCTGGCTGGTGGCATTGGAGATGGTGAGGTGTGAGTGGGTCTGGGGTGTATTGGGCAGGTCGAGTTAGAAGCACTTGCTGGTGGGTTGACTCTGGGGGGTGGGGTGAACCTTGTCTCTTGCAGGTTGGTGCTGATACCCTTTTCCTACTCTCTTCTTATCTGTGAATGGTCAGTCCATCCTGCCACCGGAGACCTCTTCCTTAAAAACATGAGGCAGGGACGCCTGGGTGGCTCGGTTGGTTAAGCGGCTGCCTTTGGCTCAGGTCATGATCCCAGCATCCTGGGATCGAGTCCCATATCGGGCTCTTTGCTTGGCAGGGAGCCTGCTTCTACCTCTGCCTCTGCCTGCCTCTCTGTCTGCCTGTGCTCGCTCTCTCTCTAACTAATAAATAAATAAAATCTTAAAAAAAATGTAAAAAAACATGAGGCAAAGGCAAATATAGATCGGGAAGAAGTTAATATCCTTCATGCAGAAAGTGCTCTTATAAATGATTAAAACAGAAACCAAGGATCACATCTGTATGAGAAGGGGCAAAGACCTTGGCTGGTCACTTGCTAATAAAAGACAGAGTCATCAGCCTATTAGGTCTCCCTTGTCATTTCAGTCTTTGGTGAAAGAATGGCACATTTTTTAAAAAGATTTTATTTATTTATTTGACAGAGAGAGATCACACAAGTAGGCAGAGAGGCAGGCAGAGCGGGGAGGGGAGAAGCAGGCTCCCTGCCGAGCAGAGAGCCCGATGCGGGACTCGATCCCAGGACCCTGGGATCATGACCTGAGCCGAAGGCAGCGGCTTAACCCACTGAGCCACCCAGGTGTCCCAGAATGGCACATTTTTAATTATTCAAAAAAATTTGAAACGTTTTTATTTATTTAAGCCCTGCCCATACCCAGCATGGGGCTCGAACTCATGACCCCGAGGTCAAGAGTCGCACGCTCTTCCCTACTGAGCCAGCCAGGTGCCCCAGGGTGGCACATTTTTTTCTAAAAAGGATACTTGCTTTAATGAAAACTGTCACAATTTAATAAGAATGAGCGTTGGCAAGGAATGATGTAGGAAAATTGTCTTAGGCTCCCTGGAGGGTATTTTTTTTTAAAAGATTTCATTTATTTATTTATTTGTCAGAGGGAGAGAGCACAAGTAGGCAGAGTGGCAGGCAGAGGGAGAGGGGGAAGCAGGCTCCCTGCTGAACAAGGAGCCTGATGTTGGACTTGAACCCAGTACCCTGGGATCATGACCTGAGCCAAAGGTAGATTCCCAACCAACTGAGCCACCCAGGTGTCCCTCCCTGGAGGGTAGTTGGGCAGCATACTTTAAAAGCCTTCAGAATACACATGCCCTCTGATCTAGCAATTCCATTTCTAGAAATTTGGGCTCAGGAAGCATCTGATAGGCAAGCTGTGGGTATCAGGAATCCCACGTTCCTAATACCTGCACATAAATTGGCTGCAACCTGTCCAACCAGGAGGAGCTGGGTAAAACGAGGCTCGCTGGTGCTTAGCATGTGGTCCGACAGGCAGAAGGGGTGCGGTAACTATACGGAGGCTAGATTTAAAAAAATAATTTGCTCAGTGATGCTGAATGTTTCATGGAGTTAGCATACTTCAGCTCTCACCCTATGACAAGACAAAAAGAAATGGTGTGTCCAGGAATGAATTGCTTTTCAAAAGCAGGGACTGTGTGTCCCAGGCATTCTGTAAGTATCCTTTCGCGGAGAGAACAGGTTGAAGGAATACTTGCTGGCCCAGGGCCACGTTCTTTTAAAATATCCTCAGTGACAGCAAATCTTTGTCTTTGGGGGGAGGAAGGGTGGTTTTGATTTCTTTCTTTCTTTTTTTTTTTTTTGGAAACAACCAAAAGTCATTTGGAGCCAAGTCTGGTCTATCTGTACTTGTGATAATCTATTACCTTGTTGCAAGAAGGATTTAAAACAGTTTATCGAAAAGCGTACAGCACAATAAGATAAAAGCATAAATGGACAAGGCAACCTAGAAAGGAGAGAAGGGAGTTGGCGGAGTGAAGTCTGAAGAGTGAAGAGGGTTGTTGAATGAAATGATGCTGTTTGGGGTTTTGGGGAAGTCCTACCCCCAGGTAATGATGCAGCTGAGTAGTTCTCAGTGGGGAGTTGCAGACGTGTTCTGAGAAAGTGCTGGCATCTTGGGCGATGTACTGTATTGGTCAGGATGGGTTAGGACGTGCTGCCGTAACAAACAGCCCCCAGATCTTGGTGAGTAATACAGCCTAGGTTTGCTTCTTCTGCACGTTGGGTGTTTGTGGCAAGTTGGTTTGGGGCCACGAGACCCTCCAGGACCCAGGATGAAGGAACCACCACTGTCTGGAATCTTGCTGGTGATCATGTCAAACAGCATCGGGTCCCTGAAGCTTCTGCCTGGAAGCAACATGTGATACTTGTACTCACATTTCATTGACCAAAGCACACCTAATGTGGTGGGTACCATCCTACTGTGTGCTCAGGGGGAAAGGAGCAAACTAAACATATGTGGATGTGCTCTTACTTGGGATGATGCTCTAATTCTGCACTGTCTCAGGCTTAGTATTTTCTGGTCCTCCCTTCAGCTGTGCTTCTCAAGATCGAATCCAGTGCTTCTAGAACAAGGTTCTCCAAATGCACTCCCTTCCTGGGTCTTGTTGGTTGCAGATCCTGGCTCAGTAGGCCTGGGAAGGGGCCTGAGGTGCTGCGTGTCTGACCAGCTCCCATTGTTGCAAGGTCTTCTTCACATTACAGACCTTATCAGGTCCTCCTAGCTCCTCCAAGGCAGGATGAACTCTTACTGTTCTTGCAAAGCCTCTGTCCCCTTTTCCAAGCTATCCTGTCATGTAGCACTCTGCAGGGCCCAGGAATCAATACTTTGCCTATGCATTTTGAACAAATGCAATGCAAGTCTGAGAATCATTTCCCAATCCCCGGACTTCCTATGATCTTGTTTTTTTTTTTCATTACGGCCAATATCTTTGTCACAACGTCTGGTCCACCAAAGCCCAAACATTTACATTTGAGCACCTACTGTGTTTCAGCTCTCCCCAGGGCTCCGTGAGCTCCAACGGAGACAGGGAGCTGAGGTCAGCAGCTTGTCCTTGGGGAGCCCTTAGGGATGTCCTCTCCCCTCTAGGGTGACTCTGGCAAGTGACCCAAGAGAGTTGAGCCTCACACTTGTTCTGTTGGAATAAAAACTCTTCTGGCTTCCAAGCTTCTGTTTCCCATACCTTTTTTTTTTTTTTAAAGATTTTATTTATTTATTTGATAGACAGAGATCATAAGTAGGCAGAGAGGCAGGCAGAGATAGAGGAGGAAGCAGGCTCCCTGCTGAGCAGAGAGCCCGATGCAGGGCTCGATCCCAGGACCCTGGGAGCATGACCTGAGCTGAAGGCAGAGGCTTAACCCACTGAGCCACCCAGGCGCCCCTGTCTCCCATACCTTAATCCCGCCTCCCTTCTCATATGCTTGTCAGATGCACAGACAACTCCAGGATTAGTCAACAACAAAAGACGGTAATTAGGTTGTAAAAACTCTTTAGAGCTGATATTTTAAAAATGCTACAGCAACGAGCCCTGGTCCTAATTTAATCATGATAGAGGATCCTTATTTTAGGAGCGGCTCAGGAAGGAGTGTCACTGAATCCATTTGTTTTTGATTCGTAATGTAATTTAGAAATAGAAAGAGGAAGTTTGAGTCTACTGTTCTCATTTAGCTTTTTTTTTTTGGATAAAAAGCTGCAGCAAGCCTTTGTTGTGCTTAGAGTGAAAAATAAAACTAAATTGCATTGTTGATCACCAAGGACACTCAACACGGGATCTGCTTATCTGGTACTCCAATCTGATATTTTCATGTATTTATTTGTTTTTAGAGATTTTATTTTTTTAAGCCATCTTGACACCCAGCAGGGGGCGGGGGGCTTGAACTCACAGCCAAGAGGCACGTGTTCCACAGATTGAGCTGGCCAGGAGCCTCCTCCTAGCCTCCTACTATGAAGGGGGGAGAACCTGGGGCTTGTCTTCTTATCAGCGCATGCTTAGAACCTACCTGTCCAGCGTCATCTCTGATTCGGTAGGTCTGGAGTCAGGCGCTAGACTTGCATTTTCTAACTATCTCCGATGTGATGATGATGTTGGTGGTGCGGTGGGCCACAATTTGTGTAGCAAAGCATTTATTTATTTTTTTAAGGTTTAATTTATTTTATTTGAGAGAGCAAGGGAGCACAAGTGGGGGTGCGGGGGAGAGGGAGAGGGAGAGGCAGGCTCCCCACTGGGTAGGGAGTCTGACCCGGGGCTCGATCCCAGGACCCCAAGATCATGGCCTGAGCCGAAGGCAGATGCTCAGTTGATTGAACCCCCCAGGCGCCCTGAGTAGCCAAGCCATTTGAGTCACCCCTTTCGTGTTTAAGTTGGCCTGTGAGCCATGATGAGATCTGGAATTAGAGGGGCTTTTGTTTACCTTTTTAAAAATTTTCTTATTGTAGTGGAGTCTAGGAGGCAACCCAGGGTAATAGAAAGAACACAGGCTTCGGAATGAGACCCTGTCTTTGAGTCTGTGTAATCTGAGGACAGAGAGAGGGACGTGGTAAAAAGGGGGGATGGGGAGAGTGGTAGCTGGCATTTCTGTTTGCCCAGAGGGGTCCCTCCATCCGTCGTTGGAGGCGCACTCAGGAACCCCGATGGGGGCCCCGCAGAATGCCGGGCAAGAGTATGGCAGCTCTGGGTTCAAATCCTGGCTTGCTGCCTGAGACCCCAGGCAAGCCTCAAGAGCTCTTTCAGTCTTAGAGGAGCTCCCGTGAGGGTCCGGGAGAGCCCTGATACTTCGTATACACTCTGTAAATGGAGTTTACACCCTGTGAGCGCTGGGCATCATGCCAAGTTGAATGCAGCCTGTTCCCTGGGCCTTCTGATGGGGGCAGAGTGGGGTGGGAACAGCCTTTTCCCGTGGGCCGCTTGGAGGTCACAGTGCAAGACTGTTTGGTTGAATGCAATGCTGAGGTCAAGGCCTTTGGGCCACTGGGCACAGAGCGCCCGCCTGGGGATCTTATTAAATGCAGATTCAGTTTCGGAAGGTCTATAGGGTGGAGCCTGAGATTCTCATTAGTCGCCAGCTCCCAGGGGAGGCTGTCACTGCTGGTCTGGGACACACACTTGGAGTAGCAGGGCGCAAGTCCTGTGCGTGCAAGCAAGGAAGCCTGTAGACATGGGCCAGTTTGAGTGGATTTGAAACGAGGCCGGGCTCATTACTTGGAATTGCTTCTTACCTGGATCTGATGGTTCTCTGGCACTGGATTCCAACCATCCCCCCCTCCACCCACCCAAGGGACCCTTCTTGCAATGAGCGGAAGGCGGAATGCAAGACCCAAGAACTTTTGTAGGTTTCTCATTGCCTTTACAATATAGTAGGCCTTAGCTTTGTTTATGAGGCCATTCAGGACTGGCGTCTCTTTGCCTCCCCAGTGGAGTTTTTAAGCTTTTCTTCCCGTGGCGGAATGCTGCCACTTAATTCCGGGACGAAGCCCTGCTTCCTTTTTGCTGTATCCTCCTGTGGGCCGGCTCTTCTCCCCGAGATCACCTAGCTCCCCATCCTTGCTCCACTCCCTTCTGTTTTCTTTCTTTTTTTTTTTTTTTTTTTAAGATTTTATGTTTAAGTCATCTCTACCCCAAGCATGGGGCTCGAACTCACAACCCTGAGATCAAGAGTTGCATGATCTTCTGACTGAGCCGGCCAGGCCAGGTCCTCTCTGTTTTGACATCTCTGTTGAGTCATCATTCATATACAGTTGAAAGTGTACAGTTCAGTGATTTTTATTTTTTATTTTTTAAGATTTTATTTATTTATTTGATAGACAGGGATCACAAGTAGGCAGAGAGGCAGGCAGAGAGAGAGAGGAGGAAGCAGGCTCCCCACTGAGCAGAGAGCCCGATGCGGGACTCGCTCTCAGGACCCTGAGATCATGACCTGAGCTGAAGGCAGAGGCTTGACCCACTGAGCCACCCAGGTGCCCCTGGTTCAGTGATTTTTTAAAAAAATACTTATTTGAGAGAGAGAGGCAGAGGGAGGACAAGCAGACTCCCTGCTGATCACCGAGCCTGACTCAGGGCTGGATCCCGGGACTTCAGGATCATGTCCTTAGCCAAAGTCAGACTCTTAACCGACTGAGCCACCCAGGGGCCCCTTAGCGATTTTTTTTTTTTTTTTTTAGCATATTCATAGCCGGGTACAACCATTACCATGATCAGTTTTGGGTCACTTCATCACTGTCCTTACCCATCAGCAGTCCCTCCCATCTCCCCATCCCTCTTGCCCTAGGCAGTCACTGATTTACCTTCTATCTTAGAGATTTGCTGCTTTGGGACAGATGGTAGACACGGAATGGAAGCGTGTCACGTGTGAGCCTTTTGTGTCTGGCTTCTTTCACTTAGCCTGATGTTTTTAAGTTTCTGCCATGTGACTCGAGACTTCATTCCTTTTTACGGCTGAGTAATATTCCACGGTACGGACCTACTGTATTTTACTTATGCATTTTGATCGGTGGACATTTGGGTTATTTCTCTTGTTTGGCTCTTAGGGATATCGCTTCCATGAATGCTTGTGTACAGATTTTTGTATGGACTGGGGCGCCTGGCCGGCCAGTCGGTAGACTATACGATTCTTGATCCCGGGGCTGTGAGCTCAAGCCCCACGTTGGGGGTAGAGACTACTTAAACATAAAAATCTTTATTTGTTTAAATTGTTTTTATTTTTTAAAGATTTTATTTATTGACAAAGAGACACAGCGAGAGAGGGAGCACAAGCAAGGGGAGTGGGAGGGGGAGAAGCAGGCTTCCTGCAGAGCAGGGAGCCCAATGCAGGGCTCCATCCCGGGACTTTGGGATCCTGACCTGAGCCGAAGGCAGACACTTAATGGCTGAGCCACCCAGGCGCCCCCAAAATAAAAATCTTTTTTTTTCTTTTTTTTTAGATTTTATTTATTTATCAGAGAGAGCGCGAACGAGCACAGGCAGACAGACAGGCAGGCAGAGGCAGAGGGAGAAGCAGGCTCCCTGCCGAGCAAGGAGCCCGATGTGGGACTCGATCCCAGGATGCTGGGATCATGACCTGAGCTGAAGGCAGCTGCTTAGCCAACTGAGCCACCCAGGAGTCCCCCAAAATAAAAATCTTTAAAACAAATTACAAAGGAACATGGTTCAGTCATTTCCACTAATGTATACAAAATGCTGGGTTCGCTGCTCATGAGAGTTGTTTGGCTTCACATGGGGGAGAAAAAATCATAAAGTGTTTGGAGAGGGACATTCTTACATAATCTCTGCTGTTCACCCACACATCTCATGCCCGTGGAGTGTGGGTAACAAGACACTGGGGGACGTGGGGGGACGTGTGCACGACTCAGCTCAGCCTCCCTGCTGGGGAAGCAAGAAACCCCTGAGTCCGTGAGCTGGGATCGTCACCTTTTATGAAGGGCAGCAGGCTTTTATTATTTCCTGGAGAGAGGAAACAGGTGTTGAGGAAATTAGCCTCCCTCCAGGCTGCTTTGATTCCTGGGGTGCTTCTAGAATCCCAGACTGGGAGGGCCCCTCGGTTGGTGGTAGGTGGGGAGGCAGTCAGGTGTCACACCTTTTAGGGGTGAACGGATCTGGTTTTGGGCGCACTGATCACCTGACCTAGGACCTCGGTTTCCCTGTCTTTGAAATAAGGCTCTCATCAGAGCACCCTTGCCAATTAGAACTGTCTTCTTTGGGGTAGATGTTCCACAGACGGTGTGATGTCCAGACTCTATGCCTTGGTAGCTGGTTCTCTTTCTTGCTCCCCATCACCCAGAGTGCTGGCCGTGGGTCTTTGTATTTTCTTTGTGAAAGAAATCTCTTGGTCACCCTTCTTGGTGACCTTGTCTTTCTGGCTTTTTCTGGCTTTTGGTCACTGTCACCTTAACTCATTTTATTTAAAAAATTTTTTTGAATTTATTTATTTGAGAGAAGGAGAGAGAGGGAAGCAGGCTTCCCCTGAGCAGGGAGCCCGAGGTGGGACTCGATCCTGGGACCCTGAGATCATGACCTGAGCCGAAGGCAGGTGCTTCCCCAACGGAGCCCCCCAGGCATCCCTAACTCCCTTTGTTACTTAGCTCCTCCAAGTCCCTTTTTGCCAGGCCTAACATCACGGAAGCCGTGCTTTCCTGAGACATAGTGGCCCTTACAGGGAATGATCTTCAGGTCTGTCACGATATGTATTTTAGACTGCAGACTTAAACAGAAATCCTGATTTTGCAGTGTCTTCTAAACCTCCTCCCAGGAGGACCCTCCCTAGGGAAGATCAGCCTCCCTGGGTGTGACCAAGATTGGAATCTTAGCTCTGGGTGGGTGGTGAAGGGGAGTCTTATCCCAGAGCACTGAGCAGATAAAGTAGCCTGTAAACACAGAAGATTGCCTTAACAGTACCCAATGCCCCACCTCCCCCCTCCCCCCGCAGACCTCTCCCTGACCAGTCGGGTTATTTCCCAGAGCGAGGGTAAGTGCCCTCCTTTGGATATTTTAAAGTTGATGTGTTTTGTGACATTGCAGAGGGGACATGGAGTCCTTCTTTTGGCTGGCGAGCTGCAAGGTTTGAGCATCGTGTGTTTCTTAGAAGGGGGCAGAAGGCTGCTGCCATAGTGGGAAACCGTTATGTGCCAGTTCCTGTCGGCCTTGGGCCAATGATCTGGTCCTTTAAGGTGGCCCATTTGGGGCTTTGTGCCTATCCTTGGGCTCCGGAGAACAGAGGAAACATCTTCTGGGCTCACAGCATCCCACCCAGGGGAGAGGGCAGAATCTTCCCGTGTCTGACTCCCTGCTTTGAACAGAGGAGGCACTCTTTGGTCTTATGGACCAAAAACAAAACAAAACAAAAAACAACCCAAAGTGGTGTCCGCTTTGCCACTCTGACCCAGTGACGGATGCGTGCTGATTGGAAGTTTGGGATCAGAGAGACGGCGAGCTGGGGTTTGCGGTGCTCTGGCGGGGAGGAGGCTAGGACACCTGATCTGTATGTGCCCTCGAGGAACCCACTGGCAATCAAGACCCAGATAAAGTTTGGAATTGCAGACTGGACCTCCTCAGCCTCGCCAGAAGGGAAATAGAGCCAGGCTGCTTCCTCATTCCGTGTGTATTTGATGGGTGGGGAGACGAGCCCTCGGGAGATGGGGAACTCGGGGTTTGGCCAAAGCCAGACACTCCCGCGGGCCTGGAGAGGCTGCTGTGGCCCGAGTCCTTTGCCCTTGACCAGGACCATGGCCCCAGGAGACAGCGAGGCTTGAGCATGAAGAGGAGCTGGAAATTCTGTTCCCAGACCCTGCGTTCGCCGGTGCTGGTTCCTGGAGGTCTGTGTGCCAGGGCTGCTGTTCCGGCCACACACCCCCTCAGTGGACTCCA
Organism: Taxidea taxus jeffersonii; assembly: GCA_003697995.1. Lineage (NCBI taxonomy): Eukaryota > Metazoa > Chordata > Mammalia > Carnivora > Mustelidae > Taxidea > Taxidea taxus. The sequence continues at coordinate 2,008 of RCUC01128319.1, read as the reverse complement.
TCACTCCCTCTCCTTTTTGGGCGACTCCTCCAGGAAGCCCTCCGGGGTTCTGTGGAATTCTGTTGGAAAAAGCCTGGGATTTTGTGCTGTCAGATGCTCACATTCCTCTCTGACTGGCAGCGTTGCTCTAGGGGGTCTGAACTCAAGTGCAGCTCTGGTTTGATTCCCAGGGGCTCCCTGGGGGCCGGTTGGGGTGCTTTGTTGCTCTAGGTGGCCGGTCCGTTTTATTCTCGTCTTGGGGAAATGATTTCTCTGTGAAGCAGGAGAAGCTGCAAACTGCTTCACTGTGAATCATGGAGACTGTAGATCTGTATATTATGCTCTAGCTGCACGTCTTGCAAATGAGGACTGATGTGAGACGCCGGGAAGCTGGAGAGGGTTGCTGCGGCGGGATTGATAATCTCAGAGTCACCTGTCTTTGGGTTTCTCCTGGTGGAGGGAGGAGGGAAAGCCCTTCTGGGAGGTGAGAAGGGTGGAGGGAGGCGGTGTCAGGGTGCTGGACCTCCCCCTGGGACTCGGCAAGGCTTCCATGAACCAGATCCTTAGAAAGTATTTCTGAGCCCGCAACCCCCAGGGCTGGTGTTTGCACACTCGCACAGCCATCCGTGATGTTCTCGAAAGCCGGAGTGCTGCAGAATCCCATCCAGTGGCTTCCCATTGCCCTGAGTGCCCTGAGTGCCCTGGCACCAGTGAGACGGCCCCTGACCTCCCTTCCCAGCCTCTTTGCTTGCTTTTCCTGGCCCTTTGTACCTGCACCTGTGCAGAGCCCCTGCCTCTGGCTGGAGTTCCTTCACTCCTTGGCCTTCCCCCGGGCTTGAGCATCTTCATCCAGACCCAGGATGGGTGGGTCATTCTTCCTTTGGCTTCCATAGGGTGCCCTGCCCTGCCCTTCAGTTAACCACATTGGGTCTCGGTGACTTGCCCCCACTGCACTCTGAGCTCCTCCGGGGCTGGACTGTCACTGGGTAATCACCGCTCCAGGCTGGCACAGCGCTTGGCCTCATTGAGGTCTGGCTTAGGAAGCATTTGATGGCTGGGTGCATGGACAGGTGTTTGAAGAGCATAACGGGAGAGGATTGGGCGAGTCTTGCTCTGATTTTGACTCAGGGCTTAAGCGATCTTTCTCCAAAAAGGTGTGAATGGCCTTGTCATCAGGTGAAGTTTGGGGTCATGGAAGGCCAAGGTTGGAAGGGGTGGGGGAGGGTGGCCAGGTGGGCTCAGAATGCTGAACATTAAGGCCACTGGGTCCTGGCGAACAAGTCATTTTGTTTTCCAAGAATGAAGGATGGAAGATGAGAGGCTGTCCCGTGAGCTGATCTTCTCCCCGCCGCCCCTCCTGCTTCTTAGCTGCAGGGACAGCTGGGGGTAGCCGAGGGGTCCGTGGACTGCCGTCAGGAGCCTTGGAGTCTAATTGGAGGACCCCCTCCCTCCCATACCTCTTGGCTCTTTGACCTTGCAGAATTCACCTAAAGCCTCTAACCAGCTTCTTTGTCGGTCTAAGAGTGGTGACACCCATCCCGCGGGCTCTTAGGTGGACCCAAAGGGTTATCAAGGTGACCGTGGATGTGACCTTAGTTTGAAATTCCGGGGTAAGCTGATAACTGATGCATGACCTGCTTGGAAAGCCTGTGCAGGAAGCGGGCAGGGACCTGGTGCCTGTGGACCCCGCTGTCCGCACCCTCCCTGGTGGCTTCTACCACCTGCTCAGCCCCCTGCTGGGTGGTCTGTCCCCCTCGGGCCTCCTGGAGCTTGCTTCTGAGGCCGCCGCCTGAGACCTCCTTGTCTTGTGCTCAGGCAGTTAGAAAAGCTGTTGAAATTCTTGTCCCAGACAAGCTTGAACCTAAGAGCTCTGTCTGTCCTAAGAGCTCTGTCCGCCTCATTGTTCTGAGAGGTCCCTGGGACTGGAGGGCTCTTTGTGGGGGCATTCTGGCTGCATCCAGGGGCAGGACGAGGCAGGCATCGGGGCTCGGGATGGGCTGAATCCCCCAGGCCCCCACTCTGCCCCCAA
>RCUC01128318.1:0-54431 GCA_003697995.1 Taxidea taxus jeffersonii | reverse complement strand
ATGGAATACTATGCAGCCATCAAAAGAAATGAAATCTTACCATTTGCGACGACATGGATGGAACTAGAGCGTATTATGCTTAGCGAAATAAGTCAGCTGGAGAAAGACAACTATCACATGATCTCCCTGATATGAGGAAGTGGAGATGCAATGGGGGTGGGGGTTAAGGTGGTAGGAAAAGAAAAAATGAAACAAGATGGGATCAGGAGGGAGACATACCAAAAGAGACTCTTAATGTCATAAAACAAACTGAGGGGGGTGGGGGAGAGAGGGGTTGGGAGAGGGTGGTGGTGTTACGTTATATGTTTAAATAAAAATGCTTAAATAAAAAAAAGAGAAAAAAAAACAAAAAAAATGAAGAACAATATTAATTTGAATTAACCAGATAATGTTTTAATTCATGGAGGTATGCTCATTTTTAATTCCTATTTCCTGTTAAAGAAACATTATCAAGGTCTGCTTTCAGGCCAGAAATTAATGTGGCCCAAGATTCCTGTGGAGTGTGGGAAATTTCCATTAGCATTTTATGTTATGTTCTCATGTTTCTTTATCAGTGGCAAGGATCTTACCTTTAGTATTTTAAATTTGTTTAGAAAGAGAATTTTACTCTCAAAATACAATTATTTTTTAAATTGAATTATAGTTGACATATAATGTTACAGTAGTTTTAGGTGTTTACCATAGTAATTAGACAAGTATATATGTTATGCTATGCTCACCAGAGGTGTAACTACCATGTGTCACCATATATTACTACAATATCATCAATTATATTCTCTGTGCTGTGCCTTTTATCCTCGTGAGTTACTCGTTCCATAACTGGAGGCCTGTATCTCCCACTTTCCTTCAATATTTTGTCCATCCCGCTACTCCCTCTTCTTTGGCAACCATCAGTCAATTTGTTCTCTGTATTTATGAGTTTGTTTTTGCTTTTTGTTTGTTTATTCATTTGTTTTAATTTTTAGATTCTATTTTTTTGATGACCATAAATGAAATCCTATGGCATTTGTCTTTTTGTACTTACTTCACTTAGCATAATACCCTCTGGGTCCATTCATGTTGACACAGATGACAAGATCGGATCCTTTGTTATGACTGAGCAGTATTCCTTTGTATACATATATCACATTTTCCTTATCCATTCGTCTCTTGACAGATACTTGGGCTGTTTCTGTATCTTTGCTGTTGTAAATAATACTACAATAAACAGGGGTGCATATACTTGAAAAAAATAATTCTTAACATAGTGTTATTGATAATAATTTTAAAGTTGAAAGTGATTGCCAATCACAGGGTCCAACCTCTATTTGTGGTGAGTGAGTGTGAGATTATACAGAGATGATGGTGTGTCCTTTTTGGTGAAGCACCTGAATATTGTGGGTTTGTTCTTCCCCCTTTCTTGAGCTATGAAGGAAGAAAACAGAGAAACAAGAATAGTCAGAATAGTATCAGATAGGGGCCCCTGGGTGGTCAATTGTTTAAGTATCTGCCTTTGGCTCAGGTAATGATCCAGGGCCCTAGGATGGAGCTCCATGGCAGACTCCCTGCTCAGCAGGGAGTCTGTTTCTCCCTCTCCTTCTGCCCCGCCCCCTGCTCATGTTCTCTCTCAATATTTCTGTCTCTCTCTCAAATAAATAAAATCTTTAAGAAAAAACAATAGTATCAGGTTAAATGGCAACACACTTGGCCATTAGATCCCACTACTGTTTAGTGGTTGGAAGAAAGTCAGATGATAAGTATTATCAAAGACACAAAAGAAATCAAAGATTAGATCAAGCAAAGTTGTCAATTCATTTTGCTTCCATATATTCAACAAGAATTTTGTTTTTAAGATTTTATTTATTTATTTGTCAGAGAGAGCACAAGCAAGAGGAGTGGCAGGCAGAGAGAGAAGCAGGCTCCCCACTGAGCAAGGAGCCCCATGAGGGACTCGATCCCAGGATCCTGGGATCATGACCTGAGCCAAAGGCAGATGCTCAACTGACTGAGCCACCCAGGCATCCCTTCAACAAGCATTTTTTTTAAAGATTTTATTTATTTATTTGACAGACAGAGATCACAAGTAGGCAGAAAGACAGGCAGAGAGAGAGAGAGGAGGAAGCAGGCTCCCTGCCGAGCAGAGAACCTGATGCGGGGCTCAATCCCAGGACCCTGGGATCATGACCTGAGCCGAAGGCAGAGGCTTCAACCCACTGAGCCACCCAGGCGCCCCTAACAAGTATTTTTGAGCACTTAATATGTGCTATGCAACATGCAGAAGCTAGGGACATAATAATCAATGAAATATCATGTATATCTTCATGTAAAATGAAATCTATGCAAGATTATTCATTCTAGTATTGATTCAAATAGCAAAACATTGGGAACAGCCTTTTAAATATGAGATTGGTTAAATAAATTCTGCTAGATCCATCTGATGAAATTTGTGCAGTCCTAAAAAAGTGTGAACAGGCTTCAGACATTCTGTTTGTGGCAGGTTAGCACACTCAGGCCGACCGTCCAGTGAGGGCTACTGAAAAAGCTGAACAAAATCATAAAAACAAAGATCTTGAAAATGGTAAAGAGGAAATAAGTCAGTGAAGAATTACTGGTCTAAACATCTATAAGTCACACACTAAGAGACATTCAGTCCAGCACACAAAACCCAACATTATTGCTGAGAAACTGAAATTGATGTGGTCTTTGGGACCTCAGAGGACCAGGGAAATCTATGTCAAAACACAGTTTCAGGGGTGCCTGGTGGCTCAGTCAGGTGTGTGCCTTCAGTTCAGGCCATGATCCAGGGGTCTGGAATCCAGCCCCACATTAGGCTCCCTACTCACGGGGAGTCTGCTTCTCCCTTTCCTCCCTGGAGGAAAGGATTCTCACCCAAGGTAGAAAATCTAATAAACTAGCCCCCAGTTTAAGGAAGGATCTGAAGAAGCCATTGTGCTTTTTGCTATCTGGGCTTGTCACCTCTCAGTGCGATAAACCTCATTTAACTAAAGGTGGTCCTGCCCAGGTGGTGCCCTCAGGCATCTGGCAAAAGCAAACAAAAGTCTTCTCTTAAGAAGTGCCCATATTCAATATCTGTAATTATCCCCATCTAATAGTCAAATACAATAACCAGCATGCAATCAAGGATAACCAGCACACAAATAACACAGGATAAGCAAGAACCAGGAGAGACAACAGGCAGCAGAAGCAGACACACAGCTGATAAGGTACTGGAATTACTGCAAACAAAATATAAAACAACTGTGGTGACTAACTGTGTTAGGAGTTTTTTCAAAGCTTGAAAATACCTATAGGAAAGAGGGAACTCTAAGAAATGATAAATAAAACTTTTAAGATTTTATTTATTTATTTGACAGACAGAGATCACAAGTAGGCAGAGAGAGAGAGAGAGAGGAGGAAACAGGCTCCCTGCAGAGCAGAGAGCCTGATGTGAGGCTCGATCCCAGGACCCTGGGATCTCCGAATAAAACTTTTAGAACAAAAAACAAAACAAAAAACCTTTTAGAACCAAGTAATGTGATGGGCAAAATCAAAACCTAATGCAAGAGTTTAAGCTCTTTAAGCAAATTAAATACAGCCAAGAAGATCATTCAGTAACTGGGATCATTCAGAATACAGCACGAAGATATAACAAAAGGTAAAGGTAGAATGAGAAGGTCCAACCTTCCAACATCCCTTTATTTGGAATCCCAGGAGGAAAGGAGTGAATGAGGTGGGGCATTATGTGAATATATAATGCCTAAAAAAAAACCTTCCAGAACAGGTTCAGGATCCCCAAAGCCCACTGAATTCCAAGTAGCATATTTACAAAGACATCTACACCTGGCCATATTATTGTGAAACTGAAAGTAAACAGAGAAATCATTGGAAAAGCAGCCAGAGATGGTTGTACAGGATCTCTGCACTTTTTCCTATAACTGCATGTCAATCTATAGTTACCTCAAAATAATAAGTTTAATAATTTTTAAAAGCTCTCAGACAAAAATAAATGTATTTTATTTAGGTAATTATTAGGTAGATGGATGGCTGCCTTCTCAGATGTAACAGTACAAGCCAGAAACCAGTGGAGAGGTATTTCCAATGTGCTAATAGAAAACATCTTGCAACCTGAATTCTGTGCTCAGGAAAAGATCCTTTAAGAGTAAAAGTGAAAGAATGCATCCATTAGAAGGGGAGTTCTGCTCAGTTATGAAAAGATACAGAGGCCAACACATCCAATAAATGTTTGTTGAGTACTACTACTTGCCAGCAGTGTCCTCACATGCTAGTTGGGGAGACAAAAATAAACACATACACAGATAATCCAATGCCAGGTTACAATAACATGTGTATCCCAGGCAAACAGCTACATTTAGTGCTCAGTGGCAGCAACAGAGGTTTTCTCATTCAAATTCTGTGCCAGATTTGAGAAGCATGCTTGGACCTACAGCTCCACACCAGCATTTACTGGTGATATTTTGATCTGCGTAAGCACTTCTGGTGACATCTTTCTGTGTGACTTTTATTGAAGCATCCATAGAGAACAGAGCACATAGCAGAAGTGCACACTCAATAACTATCCTATACTGAGCATAGCTGGGTAGCCAGCATTCAGAATCCCTCCCCATGTTCCTTGCAGTCCTTCTGTCACTAAGGCCACCATTGTCCTGACACCAACACCACAGATTTGCTTTGCTTGTTTCTTATCTTCGTAGAATAGAAAAACACAGTACATGCTCAGTACATACTGTCTGACTTCCTTTACTCTATATTATATCTGTGAAATACAGTTCATCTTGTTAGTGTTTTTTCCATCATCATTTCATTTTTTTACTATATCCTAATTTACTTACCCATTCCATTTGTGGACATCTTGGTCATTTTTATGATTTTTACTATTTTTCTAATAAATTGTTTATCTGCTTGAAAAGTCTATTGAAAGTGAAATAAAAAAACATTTCAGACAATCAAACTAAAAAGAATTTAGCATCAGCATACTTAAGAAAAATGAAATTCTAAACCATGTATTTGAAATAGATGAAAATTATCCTAGACAGAAGGTCAGAAATACAAGAACAAATGAAAAACAAAGCAGTAAATATTTGGATAATTATTAATGAACATTGATTATATAAAACAAAAAAAATAGTATTTTGTGGGGGGTTAAGATAAGCAAGCTAACATATATGGCAACTCATAAGAAAGGCATGAAAATCAGGACTCTAGTAGATGAAAGTGTTACATCGGCTTCATATTGTCATGGAAGAGGGTAAAAATATCAGCTAACAGTAAACTTTGATAAGCTGAGGATTTGTGTTGTAATTTTTAGGATAAATGGTCAGAGAAAGGAAATAGACTATATAACTTCTAACTTAATAAAGGGAAAACGAAGTAATAAAAAAAAAAGTCAGTAAATCCAAAGAGAGGAAACCAGGGAGAAAACACAAGCAGGTGAGATTGAAAACACACAATAGAATAGTAGATTTAAATCCAAATATATCAGTAATTAAATGTAATTAGATTAAATGTAAATAGACTAAATAAAATAAAAGATAAAGATAAAAAAGATTTTATAAATGACACCTGAAATAGATGGATATAAAAAATTGACATTATTAAAATTTGGTGAAAAGATATATTATGTAAATGCTAACCAAATGAAAGCTAGTCTTTATGGTAAAAAACATTACTGAAGTTAAGAGGGTTAGCATTTTATAGCGGTAAAAGATTCAGCTCACCAAGAGGATTTAAATGCACATTCTATGACCCAGCAATCCCATTCTTCAGCATATACTCCTAAGAAGCTCCTAAGAACACATATGCAATGCAGTTCAAAGCATTTTTTTAAAAAAATAACCAGCCACTGGAAACAATGGGAATATCCGTCAGTAGAAGAATGGATTAATGTATTTTTGTATGTTAAACAATGGAATATTACACAGCAGAGAAAATGCACTACACATGGCCGCTTGAATGAATATTACAGAAGTAATAATGAGCCTAAGAAGCCAGATATAGAAGAATATATGCATATGATTCCATTTAGATCGAATTTGAAAAGAGGCAAAACTAAACCATATTATTCTGGGATGCATACAAATGAGGACAAAATCAAATATGTTAATACCATAAAAGTCAGAGTATGGGGCCAGGGAATTTATTTAGGAAAGGAACATGGTGGAGAAGGCTCTAAGGTGCTGGTATTATTCCATTTCTTGCTAGGGTGGTCATAGCCTGGATATTTTCTTTATGTATATTAGTATTTTATGATTATCAGATCCCCCTTTTGGGTACTGTTTTCTAACCATAAAAATTGGTAATAGGGGTTTTTTGGTGATTAGTTTGTGGCTCTCTTTTACTTTTCATGTTATATTCTATTTAAACAAAATCTTCAGTGAATATTAGAAAAAATGAATGGTCTCAAAGCTAAAGTCAACACTAAGATGTTTCCATCTGAGAATAAAAAAAATGCTAAGGTATTATACGGTGATTGGTTGAAAGTAGTGCTAACCTCTCTTTTCTTATATTCACCAGGTTAACTTTGAGGAATTTAAGGAAGGTTTTGTGGCAGTGTTGTCATCAAGTGCTGGTGTTGGCTCCTCCGATGAAGACAGTAGTTCTTTGGAATCAAGTAAGAGGATCTCTTCCTCTTACTTCAAGTGTTGTTGTTGTTTTCATTATTTATCTGTTACCTTCTGGAGTGTGATATTCAGATTGAGGACTATAGCAGATCTGAGAACTAAATTGTAACTCCACTCCCTTACTGCCAACCTGTGTGGACTGGGATAAGACTTTGGGTTTTTTCTTCTTTTGCTTCCTTATTTGTGCAATAGTATTGGAAAAGAGAAGCTCTATCATTTTCCTTTACACACAGCACTTCTGCTCACCAGATGTGTGGTAGTCTGTCCCACACCAGCAATTCTGCAACACCACCTGGGTTTCCTACATTGTAACTCAGTGCTGACATTGCCTACCTGCCGGTGGCATGAAATCTCACAGGCTAAGGGCTCAGTCCCACAAAGTGGCCGCACTTTAGTCACAGGTCCAGTGACTGGCTCTAAACCAGAGGCTCCCACAACCCCTTCCTCAGGTTCAATTAATTTGTAAGAGGAGCTCCTAGAACTCAGGAAGACAGTTTACTTACCAGATCACTAGTTTATTATAAAAGGATGTAAGTTAGGAACAGCCAGGTGGAAGAGGACACAGGGCAGGGTGTGGGGAAAGGATGCAGAGCTTCCATGCCCTCTCCAGGCATGCCATTCTCCCCCAATCTCTATGTGTTCACTCCAGGAGCTCTCTGAACCCCATCCTGATGGGTATTTATGCAGGCTTCATTACTTAGGCATGATGGATCAAATCGTTGGCTATTGGTGATTGAACTCCATCTCCAGCCCCTCTCCCTTCCCTGGAGGTCAGTGTTTGTAGCTTCCCTCTTTGTAGCTTCTCCCTTCCAGATGCCACTGGGTCTGCTCATAGGTTCTCTTGTTTTCTCTCTGCTGACCTTCGGATCACATGGTTGTGTCCCTGGGCAACCAGCCCCCATCCTTAGGGGCTTTCCAGAAGTTACCTCATTAACATAAACTCAGGTTTGGTTGCTCTTGTCACTTAGGAAATTCCAAGGGTTTTAGGAGCTCCGAGCCAGGGATGAGATGAAGAGCAAATATATACTTATGTTAAATCAGGGTATCACAAGTGTCAAATAATATCGTGTGCTGTGCTTACAGCATGGGCTGTTGACAAGATAAAGTAGATGTAGAGCAGCTGAAGTTTTGAGAATTGAAACCTCAGCACAGACACAGGTGTATCCAGACCACGGAAGTTGGTAGAGCAGGCAGGATGCCAGCAGCCAGAGACAGACCTTGCTGTGTCTTTTGTCAGACAGTAGTGTTGTGTTGTGCTGGTAGGCCTAACTAGACTCCCGTTATGGGAATGGGGCTGCTGGGCCAAAGATGGCCCAAGTGGAAGAGGTATCCAGAGGGGGGTTGCCTTCTGGCTTTGGTAGTGGTCAGGAGTTGGAGGGAGGGTTTGGAGAATGGTCCATTCAGTAGCATGTAGATTGTGGGGTAAGGGTGAGAAGATGCTGACAGACATTGTCTTTAATACCTGCTCCATCAGACTTGAGACTGTGAGTGGCAGACATGCTTCAGACCCATCTTGGCTATCTCTGATGAGTATTGGGCAGATGAGTGAAAGGGGGCATGGGGCACTGTGTTCAAGGTTGGAGACATGGAATTGATGAGCAGATAGAGCAGGGAGCTCTTTCCCTCGGCCCCTCAGCAGGCTCCTGCCATGGCGGATCCTGGGTCTGGAGCAGCTACGTGCATGACTGGATAACAGGGATAGCAGTGTGGGAGGGCTTGGGGCAGGGGAGTGGGAAGTGGAAAGGATGAGAGCTCACATTGATTGTCTTCATTGTGCCAGACTCCCTGAGGTTCTTCAGATGAGGAACTGAGGCCTGATATGTGAAGGGATTTATTTGTTCAATATCCCACAGCTAGTAAGTGATGACCAAGACTTAAGTCACAGTTTTCCAGTTGCAAGCCCTGGGCTCTTTTATATGCAGTGTAAATAGAACCCACTTCTTCCACTGCTGAAGGCTGCAGAGCACCTGGGTATAGTGCGGAGAACCCTGCCATGAGAGGAGCCGCGGGAACTGTCTGTAGGACCCTTGGGGCATTCGCTGGTTGCTTTATCTGACACTTTTCTTCTCTAAGAGCTGAAGAAGGCCACTGGCCTTTACAAACACAGGATTTGGGAATGTGTACACTGGTGATGGCATACAGGAATGGAAAGGTTGGTGTCCCTGACATTGCACGTGCCCTCCCATGCTGGAAAATGCATGGAGCTTCTAAACATAAAACTGGATCTGTGGACGCACGTTCAGTTCCTCCAAAGAGAAAGGAACTATTCTAGGACTTGGAGGTTTTTTCCACTTATTCTATTTTTTTGTTGTTTTCCTTGGCTTTTTCTTTTCTTTTGGATTTCAAAGCTTTTTTTTTTTTTAAATTTTTATTTATTTATTTGACAGACAGAGATCACAAGTAGGCAGAGAGGCAGGCAGAGAGAGAGGGGGAAGCAGGCTCCCCGCCGAGCAGATAGCCCGATGCGGAGCTCGATCCCAGGACCCTGAGATTATGACCTGAGCCGAAGGCAGAGGCTTTAACCCACCGAGCCACCCAGGTGCCCCTGGATTTCAAAGCTTTTTGAAGGGTCATATATGTGGCCTAACACTCCTCGCCTCATGCCAGCCTAAGGTGGGGAGTATCAGAGCCCCTCTGAGTTTTCTGTGCTTGGTTTCCTTAATGTACCCCAGCTTCCCACTTCCTGCCTGATAGGACTTTCCCCTCTTCCTAAACCACCTCACTGTGGAAGCTTCTTTCTCAGCCCATATTAATCAGCCTGCAGCCTCTCTGTAACCAGAAACCATGCTCAGATGCAAGAGCCTGCATTCACCGGTCCTCACTTAGCCTTTTGGCACCTCTTTGGTGGGAGCCTTTTTCCATGTTTGTAGCTTCCCCCTTTCAAACGCTGCTGGGTCTGCTCAAAGGTTCTCTTGTTTTCTCTCTCCTGACTTTGCCCTCCTCTTCAGCACATCACATTCCTGTTGTCCAGGGTGATTGGCATAGTGTCCATGATTACCTTCAAGTGCCCCAGTGAGGTGAGCAATGCTGTATTCACCCTGCATATTGTCAGCTGCCTTAAATGTCATGCTGTCACTTCACAGTCTGTCCATCCCATCCCATGTGGAGCTTGGCGTCTTCCTTCATCGACCCCAGTGTCTCTCTGCCACTGGTATCACTGTGCTTCCAACTGCCCAGGCTGTACGCAGCCCCCTCGTCTGATGCGGTCCTAAGGGCAGGGGCTGTGGCCTGGCCATTTGGGACATGGAAGAAAGGAATGATGTGGTACTTGGCTCAAAGGAGCATGACACCTCTCAGTGAAATGCTGCTGTTTTCCTGGCCTGGCCTTTCTTCACTGGACCCTATGCCTTTCTGTCCAACCAGCCCATTCTGGTTACTTTCCTCTGAACCTGTGTCCTATCCCGGTCGCTGCCATGATGCCCCCCCCCCCCAGTCTGTCTCCTCCCCACCCATATTCCACACAGAGTCAGTGTTGTTTGATCTCTGTCTGAGAGGTCCCAGCTGCTCTGTATAGAAGTGGATAGGTCAGGAGAGAAGGAAATGCAAGGAGTTGTTAAGGGATTGTCATGAATCCCAAACTAAAACCCGTGCCTGCCTCTGGGCCAGACTTCAGACCTGCAAAGTTTCAGCCTTCTGGGCTGTGTGTGAGGTCCATGCTCACAGTGCCCTGATGGTCCTGCCCAGCTTGGGTCTTGAAGTGAGCAGGGTGGGAAGTGACCTGGTCTCAAGAGCAGTATGTCGCTGGATTATTGGAGGTTTTTTTCCTTTTTTTCTAATAAGCCATTAGTACTAGTCTTCTATTATATAAATAAGAAAAGACTTCTTATTAGTAGTAGTCTTTTACTCCACAAACAAAAGCAAATATGCTCAGAAAAATTTAAGCAGGGACACCTGGGTGGCTCAGTTGGGTTAAGTGTCTGCCTTTGGCTCAGGTCATGATCCCAGGGTTCTGCTTTCTCCCTCTGCCTGCCACTACCCCTGCTTGTGCCCACATGGTTGCACACTCTCTCTCTCTCGCTCTCTCTCTTCCAATCTCGGACAAATAAGTAAATAAAATCTTTTAAAAAAGAAATAATCAAAAATTTAAATAGCACATAGGGTTTAGCGTAGAAAGTCCCCGTCTCCTAGCCTAGGTTTCTCAGTCCCATGCCTGAGGACTAGGGAGAATCTATTGACCGCTGTTAACTGTTCTCTGTTGTCTTCCAGACATTCTCTGTGTGCATCTGTGAGAGCAGCACTCCACATCTTGGAATGTGTTGCAGCAGTGTTTGTGGGCCCCCCACCAAACCTCCTGTTTTCTTTCCAGCAGCCTCTCGTGCTGTCCCGCCAAAGTACGTGAGCGGCTCTAAGTGGTACGGTCGCCGGAGCCGGCCTGAGCCTGAGCCAGGTGGCCCTGCAGCAGGAGCCAAATGTCTACCAGAACAGCAGGCCCAGATCCCTGGAGGAGGCCAACTCCGCCGCTCTGCATCTTTTGAAAGTGTGGAGGTGGGTCCAGTTCCCCTTCCCTACCCCAGGTCACCATTTCATTAGTCATGATGACGTGACTACAAGAGAATGTGAGGACAGGTGGGCATTCCTGAGCATCTCAAGTCACTAGAAGCATGGGTACACATTGGGAAATGACATTTCATTCTAAAGCATCTCTGGGTCTGATTGTCTGCAGGGAAGTTCTGGCCAGTGAGTGTACTCCTTCAGACATTGGGGCAGTGGAGAATTGGTGCCCAAATCATTTGTTTCTTTCCCTTCCCTGCTTACCGCCACCAGCTTTCCCCTAGCCCTGCAAGAAGACTGGTTTTATGGTTTCATAGGAGTGAGGAAAAAAAGGGAAGATGCTTTTCTGATGTTCCTGCAAGGTTAGGAATTTGGAAGTACCAAGGCCACAGTCCCACCTGCCTTGAATACTTAGAACATACCAAGGCCACCCCACTTACAATTTGGTGAAGATGTACCAGACACCTCCCGGGACCTTGGGGGTTAATTCTAGCCCTGCCTGTCCCTGAGTTGTTCACTGCTGCTGGGACCAACCCAGGAGACGGGCTGCTGGAGCCTGACAGCCTTTGTGTCAGGAAATATCCATGAGCAGAGTCACAGCTTTCAAGGTAACCGTGGATTCCTTAGACCTATTTTCAAGAATTTCAGAAGGTTCCTGGTTCCAGCTGTCTGTGATGTGTACTTTGTCTGGTGGGGCTTTATGGGGACTTATTTTTAGTAAGACAGCTCTGGGCCTTTCATATTAATTTGTTTATGTGTTCAACATTTGTTGAGGCAAACATGTCTACTTTAATCCTAGAGTCTCTTTGCTCAGGGGTGTTATATGCCTAGACAATACCAGCAAACCCCAGGTGTTCGCTTTTTTATCCTCTTTAATCTTTGGTCCTTAGAGTTGGAGGTCTGAGGCGTCAGCTCTGTCTCCATTATACCATTCTGTTTGGTAAAACCATCTTGGATCCCTGGAACTAGAACTTGAGAAAATGTTGTTTTTAAGGTTGTCGGTTGGGCTGAATGCATTAGAAAAATTCCACTCTCATTTCAGTGCTGGCTCTGAGGGGTGCTGAGTCTTGGTCAACTTGGCATTCCTTCCAGGATCAGTCATGGGACACTCAGCACCTGTCAGAAGCAGACTTTGACTTTGTCGTTGGCTGACTTGGCCACAAAAATGAGGTTTTCACTTGAGTCAAGTGTTTTTTGGTGGCCTGCGCCCTGCAGGGTGCAGCTTGCAAAGGGCCCTGAGGTGTCAGGTGTTTGAAACACATCATGCTGTCCCTGGAGCTCCTGGAGAGACAGAGAAAGCCACTCTCCCTCCAACTGTTGGCTGAACTGATAAGGATGATAAGGGATGGGGTGCAGAGAGGTGAGGACCATTAAGCTTGTGTCAAGATGATGTGGTGTGATGGCAAGTTGACCATGCCCCACGGCCACTCCTCTCCAGTGCTAGTGTCTGAAGCCAGTGCCACAAGGATCTGTTGACTGGAAGTATTTTCTCCCCTTTTAGGGTACAAGTGCCTGATTATGTTTTTAGTGTGAACTACTGATGATTTTTGATTTATGTTGAGGAATTTCCTATGTCCCTGTGTCTATACTGTAGCACTTAGTCTGTGAGAGGGAGCTGCTCTGTGCTAGTGCTTCTCGGCGTGGGCGCAGAGCCCTCCTGTAGGTGTGGGCTTTCCCTCGAGGAGCTGCATCTCACCAGCTTGTTGTTCCTCTTCCTCAGTCCCTTCCCTGCCCCAGAATATACCCTTCTGTCTGTTCCTGGAGCTCTGGCCACTGCCACATACTCTGAGGAATTTATATCTTTCTCTTTTCATTTTCACAGAGTCTTAAGTCAGACGAAGAAGCCGAAAGTGCTAAAGAACCTCAGAACGAGTTGTTTGAAGCACGAGGTAAAGCCACAGCTTCATGGTTGGTGCTGCCTCCCTTTGACCAGTGCTTTGAAGTTCAAGGAGCTAGGTCATTGGGCAGTGAGCCAGCCAGGTGTAATTTCCTGGAAAGCATGCAGAGTGGGTGGTGTCCCTGGGGAGCCCCTATTTCAGAGATAGTCCCAGCTGGGAGGTGGTCACTTAATCCTCAGCATCCCCTGAGGTCAGACCCTTAGAGGCCACTGGCTCAATGAGCAGTATGTCCTGCCCTGTCTCATAGTCTGTGAGGATCAGTATGACCCCAATTGGCAGACATGGCCTTGGGGTGGTCCCAGGCCTGTTGTACTGCCTTCTTGATGTGTCAGGCCTCAGCACATCCTCTTCCTGACTGTGTGCAAGCAGTCTTGGCAGCTGTCAGCAACCCTGTCTGTGCTCCAGATGAAATGCCAGACATAATCCTGGTCCTCGCAGCCCTGTCTGTGCTCCAGATGAAATGGCAGACATAATCCTGGTCCTCCGGATCCTTGTAGGAACAACCAGAAGGCAGCAGCAGTGTGCCCATATTTGGGTCTGTGGGTGCCTTAATGATGCCTCACACATGAGCGTGTCACAGGGCAGAAAGTACAGAAACTTGATTCGAAGGGAGAGACCTGAATTGACCTTGAATTTCTGCTGGATTAAAAATCAGCAGCTGGAACCAAGCATGCTCTAGATTGTGGTCCTCAAGGACAAGGGCCATTGATCGTTGTTTTCTTTGGAGTATGTCCTAGGGACTGACCTGAGGACCCATCTGAGCTGCTCTACGAAACACATAGATCAGGAAGAGCAGCCAGGCCATCACATCTTAACTGCCTCGGCCTCAAAGTCTAAATTTAGGGTGGGAGAGGAAGGACTGGCTTGGAAGGTTGTACATGGTGGGATTTGGGATCTTCACCCATAGGTTTCTCCTAGCCTTGAGCAGGAACCTTTCCACTGGATTAGAGCTGACAGTAGTACATGAAACTCATATCAGACCTCAGAGTACTGATACACCATTCCTGAGAAAAAAACCATAGTATCAGAGGTGCTTTTATGTTTTTACTTAGAAATTTCAGACTCTTTAAGCTAGAAGGGATCTCAAAGAAGGCATTTTCCTCAGCCCGGTACAGTGGTGTTCGTGAGCACACAGGCCAGTATGGACTGGCCATGGAGGGGATATCTGGCCTGAAGCATGGCTCATCCATGGATGGCTTCTCATGGGCACCTCCACGTCTGTGTTCTTCCACAAGTTGTTTCTCTGGCAAAGCTCAGAAACATAAGTTTCTAGAAATTGTTTTTTAAATAGCTTGTCTAGTTTTTTGGGGTTTACTTTTATGTGTTTTTTGTTTTTTTCTTTTTGATAAATACAAATAATACAGCCTTCTTTTATGTGCTTTCAGTGGTCTGACTTTTGACTTTAGGAGTTTCCCTTCAGAAAAAGCTTTCCCCACATGGACCAAAGATTCCCCACTACCACTGACATTTTATTATGCAAATTTGCAAACACAGAAATGAACAGCCACATACCCATCACCTTTGATGCTTTGCTACTCAATTGTGTCCATTTGCCTGTCCCTCTGGTTTCAGAGTACATTGCCAGCATTGGTGTGTTCCCCCCAGGTGCTTCCACCTAGAGCATGGGGTTTACCTGTCACTCTCTCTGCTTCAGGCCAGCTGCCAGCTTGGGGTTCTGAGGTCTTTGGGTGCCTCCAGAAGCCCTGCAGCCCCTCCTTGGACATCCCTGAGAGACGGGTCCGGGGCATCTGGGAAGAGCTGGGTGTTGGCAGTAGTGGCCACCTCAACGAGCAAGAGCTGGCCATCGTCTGTGAGAACATCGGGCTCCAGGGACTGGAGAAGGAGGTGAGAGGGGCCAAGGCAGA
This sequence comes from Taxidea taxus jeffersonii, assembly GCA_003697995.1. NCBI lineage: Eukaryota > Metazoa > Chordata > Mammalia > Carnivora > Mustelidae > Taxidea > Taxidea taxus. Next base: position 39,560 of record RCUC01128318.1, on the reverse strand, counting down.
ACACACTGGAGGACGGGCTCTTTGCAATGGTCAGGTTGATGTTGGGTCTGGAGAGTCCCTTCCTTCACTCTCCAGACACTGATGTGGTTGTACCACTTTCTGGTTGGAAGTCCTCTGATAACTCCCAGTGCTGCTGCTGAGGTCTGCACCCACGCAGGTCACAAGTGGCCTGCCTCACTGACATCTGAGGATCTTCACTCCTGACCCTTCCTCTGCCTAGGAACCCCTTCTAATGTTGCCTTAGGTCTACCATCCAGCCCAGATATCATGCCCTCTGAAGCAGGCTCTGCTCCCCAGGGGCTGAATTCACCCCTCCTTTCCTTCTGCAGGGATGGGCAGTGGTGATGGGGAAGCTCCCCCTTGGTAAAATCCTCCTTAGCTCTGCTGTCCTTGTTAGCTCCTGAACTGCTGGGGGCCCAGGGCACCTTCCATATGTATGTCTTCTTACCGTCCAGTGAGTTCCTGGCATGGTAGACTCTGAATGGATATTTGTCAAATTAGGAAGTACAGGTGGCATCCATTCACAGCAGGGTGGAAACTGACCAGGCATGGAGATGTCACAGGCCAGAGTCAAGGGAGGTCAGGAGGTCAGAGTGTCCCAGGTCAGAGTGTCCCAGAAACAGCTTGCATTTGGTAAGGATGAGCAGACTGCCTAGCTTGGGAGGGAAGGCTTGGGTGGTGGTGGCCTCAGCACTGGTGTGGTGGCTTTTGTCTAGGAACTGGAGGATCTGTTTAGCAAACTGGATCAAGACGGAGACGGCAGAGTGAGTCTTGAAGAATTCCAGCTTGGCCTGTTCAATCATGGGCCCACTTCACTTCCAGAATCATCCACTCCCGTCAAACCGAGCATGCCCTGGTCTCATTACCAGGTAAAATGGGATGATTAAGCCTTGAACCACAGTAATAATTGCTGTCGCTCTCTGGCCTTCAGCATCTTTGCAGACCTGGGGGTTGGTAGGGGTGTATACACGTATGTGTGTCAGTGGGAGGCCATGTGACCTAGATTCTAGAACCACACAGGTCTTGGGGCTGATCTGGCATTGCCCCTCCCTAGCTATGTGTCCCTGTTTGAGTTACTTGCCTTCTCTGAGCCACAGGCTCTTCATATGTAAATGGTGCCTCATAAGTATTTAAAGAGGATTACCTGGCAGCCTCCCTTGGTTGTGGGATAGGCTGCCTTCCAGTAGGAGAACTCCTTCTCTCCTCCCTGTTGTGGAGCAGTGAGAGCATTCCATAACTTCCCTATGAGTAGCTCCCCAGGTACTCCTTACCTTGTACTCTCCCTGTCCTATATTCCTAAATTTTGTCTCTCATACAAATACCAGGTCACTGCAGATAGAGGAGAGCAGATTTTGGGCAGTTATTTAAATTTGATCTCAGGACGCCTGGGTGGCTCAGTCGGTGAAGCATCTGCTTTTGGCTCAGATCATGATTCCAGAGTCCTGGGATCAGAGTCCCGCATGGGGCTTCCTGCTCAGTGGGGAATCTGCTTCTCCCTCTGCCTGCCATTCCCCCTTCTTGTGCTCTCTCTGTTTTTTTCTCTGTTAAATAAATAAGTAAACTCCTTAAAAATAATAATAAAGAAATAAATAAGTTCATTTTGATCTCGCTTGGTGACCATTGGCTTAGCATTTGGTCCTCCCAGCACAGGAAAACCTCCCTCTTCCACCATAGGGCATGGTTCTCTGAAGAAGCTTGCTGATGTGGCTGATCCCATAGTTTGTGGGCAGTGGTGCAGGACCAGTAACATTGTTTCTGCTAGGCTGGGTAATCTGAGAGTCCAGTTTCTGAATCTGAACCTGATGAGAATGGACAGAGAAGAAACTAAGAGCATTAAAGGAAGGTGTCAGGCCATGTCAGGTCAGAGGCCACAATGAAGTCCCACCAGCTTGTGCCTGGTGCTAGTGGAAGGAGGGTGCCTCCTCTGTGGTGGACCTGTCCCTCCCTGTTCCTGTGTCCCAGTAAGGAGGCACAGCTGGCCAGGGCGCTGAGCTGTGGTGTGCAGGTCTGAGGCCAGGCAGGACCCACCTCTAGTCAGAGGCAGAGCCCAAGGAACACCTGACTGTCCAGGAAGTGCCCTGAGCCCACATGGCTGTCGGTGGAGGGTATCTCATCCTGTGTGTGTGGACTCTGGGGTGGTATGGTGCTGCTGGGCCCTCTGGTATGCATCCCAGCCCCCACCTTCTCCTGTTAGACCATGATACACATGTCCTCAAGCTCACAGGCCTCACCAAGGAAACAGGTGGGAGGGAGATAAGGGTGGTCGGGGTGCATTTGGGTATCTGAGCTTCTCCATGCGCCATGGCCACTTTCCAAGCCATTCTTGAGCTTCTCGTTCCCCTGGGTCAAATGCTTGCTTTATAGGGCTGTAAAGTACCTAGCACAAGTTAGTGAGTACCAGTTCAGGAGTAAGTGTTTCTGGAGAGGTAGGAATACAAATGAGAACAGATGAGGGCGTGTGGGTCTGGGAGCACTTGCTGAGGACTGAGTGTGGGGAGGGGGCGTGGTGGGCTAGGAGGGGCCATCAGAGGAGAGCCTTAGGAAGCACAGCCATGGAAGTGTTGGGGGACAGTGTTTTGGACAATGACACTGTTTGGGTCCGTAATCAAAGGTGCGAGACTGATACAAAGTGAAAGTCAAGCAAAGCTTCATTTTGCACCAAGCATCAAGAATCAAACAGACCGGCCAGGGCCGTCTCTTACAAAGAGGCAACCCCTCTCTGCCTTACAGACTGGCTTTTAAGGACAAGGGCCATGTGGTTGGGCCTGGCCACGCACAGGTGGCCAATGACACAGAGAAAACTGCACAGTCAGGCTAGGTCACACATAAGTAACCAATTGAATTACAATTTACCCTATAGTAGACATTTGAACTAATCTATCACCTTGGTCAGAATTGGCACCCAAAGGGGGCCCAAAGGGCAGGCCCATACTCCTTGGTAGCTAGGGAGACAGTATGCGCCCCCACTGATTGGATACCTCCACCCTCCACCTGGCCTGACCCACCCTTATATTTGGGCTTTTTTACCTGTGACTGGTTTCCCGGTCTTGTTTTTAAGTAAGTCCCCTGGCGGGGGTGGGGCAGGGTCCGTTTAAGTTTTACTGCATAAACAACAAAATGGCTATTCAACTGAAATGGAGCCGTTTTGGCTAAATAGGTCCTTACAAGACAAACTTGGAATGTTTGGGAATAGCAAGAGACTCCTGTGAGGGAGGTTGAAAGGAAGCCAACAAGCAGGGGAGCCCTTGGAGTGTGGGAGAAGCCCTAGTGGCCAGAAAGAAGGGGCAGCTGCTCCTCATTCCTGTGGCCTCAGACAGCAAATGCTTGTTCTGCCTGGGGCAGAAAACAATCCTCTTTTTTTTTTTTTTTTTTTTAAATTTTCTTTTCTTTTTCATTTATTTGAGAGAGCAAGAGAGAGCGTGAGTGGTGGGGGGCAAAGGAAGAAAGGGGGTGGGAAGCAGACTCCCCGCTGAGCAAGGAGCCCAATGCTATACAGGATGCTGCGATCACGTCCTGAGCCAAAGGCAGTTGCTTAACCAGCTAAGCCACCCAAGCACCCCAGCAGAAAATAACCCTGCTTGACCGATTCTTATAGCCCATAACCCTAATAGATCAGTTTTCTGGCCAAGAGATTTTTTCCCCTTCTTCTTAAAACTCCCTAGTTCTGAGGCTCCTGGCTGGCTCAGTTGGTTGAGCATCCGAATCTTGATTTTTGGCTCAGGTCTGGATCTCAGGGTCCTGAGATTAAACCTCACATCAGCTCCACCCTCAGCAGGGAGTTGGCTTGTCCCTCTGCCCCTCCCGCTGCTCGCACTCTCTCTATCTCTAATAAATAAATAAATCTTAAAAAAACAAAGCCAAAACTCCCCAGTTCTGTCAGCTGTGAGATGTGTTTCTGAAGTCTGGGGAGATGTGTGACTTTGGGCCATTCCGCCTCCTCTTTTCGAGCACGTCTTGGGTTTCTTTCCATAGGCCGGATTTCCTAGCATTGGCAGGCGTCATCTCCGGCTCTCCCATTGAGAGGTCACGTGCTCACCATTACTGCTCTGGGAGAGAGGTTAAAACTGCTTCATGTCTCCCACCAAGCAGCTTGTGCTGACCGGTCAGGCCACAAGGGCCCTAGGATGTGTTCCCTAGGCAAGGCCTCTGGTGGACTGTAGGAAAGCAAGCACCAGGGTCCTTGCAAAGGCAGTGAGCTGGGTGTCTGGAGCCCTGGGTTCAAATCTCTGAGTTGTTGCCCACAGAGCCATGCAGTCTTGGGCACACCGTGTGATGGTGCCCTGTCTCTGTTTCCTAGTCACTGTGTAAGTGGTTCTTCCTGGGCCTGAACAAGACAGGGAAGGGCTGAGCATAGGCTGCTGAGGTTGGAAAATTCTAAAAATGGACAGGAGGCTGAAGTGCTAACGGGTCCCTTTGCTTTCCTGCATGCAGGTCATGGAGGAGGGCGGCTGCCCAACTGCTACAACGTCATCCCTGGTGTCTGTGTGCTCAGGCCTGCGTCTCTTGTGCAGCATTGATGACGGCACTGGCTTTGCGGTTCCCGAGCAGCTCATTGCCCTGTGGGCCCAGGAGGGGATTCCAAATGGCAGGGAGATCTTGCAGGTCTGGAACTTGTCCCTTCAGAGCTGCCCCTGGGAGAACATCCAGGGAGGACCTTGGGGCCCTCTGCACACAGAAGAGGCCGGACAGAGTATCCCAGACACATAGGGCCTTAACTCTCTGCACAGAACCCCATGTAGGAAAGGCCTGTAGGAATCACTTTCTTCTTATTTTTTGCTATTAAAATATAGGAGATACATTTTATCTCCTATATTTTGGAGGCCTGGTCGGTTAAGTGTCTGCCTTTGGGTGGGGTCATGATCCCAGGGTCCTGGGATCTAGTCCTGCCTTGGGATCCCTACTTGGTGGGAAGCCTACTTCTCCCTCTGTTGGCTGCTCCTTCTGCTTGTGTGTGTGCTCTCTCTCTCTTTCTCTGACAAATAAATGAAAATATTTAAAATATAGGAAATTTTTAACTTAAAAAGATAATAAGAAGCAGAAAAACAACAGTCTGAAACAAATCCATTTGAAAATAGGTTTTAGTATACGGACATTCCCTTCAGTGCATTGTTAACCTTGGAGATGTTCTGCTTGCCTGGATGAGGAAGTCAGTCCCTCATCCTTCCTTGTGGTAGAGACTCTTACTGGATATCACAGTCCCAGTAGTCTGAGTGTTTCCATTTGTTGAGGACATGCTCTGTAGTGAACCTGAATTCTGTCAGAGCTGCCTACCAGCCTGGGCAAGCTCTTCTCCCGGCAGACCCCAGCTCACCCAGACCCTCCCTCCACTGGGTGGGGCATGGAGAGGTGTGTTGCCTGGCTGTCCTCAGGGAGGGCCAGTCTGACTTCCTCCAGGAGCATAGGGCCAGACCCTTGGGGTTTGGAGGGAGCCTGCTCTGGGAGCAGAACAAGGGTGGGGGAAGAACACACTGTGTGGAAGTGTATGTGGTAAGCTAGACTGATGATCTTTATTTCTGAATTTGTTGTAAAAAAAAAGTGTCAACTGTAGAAAATTTAAAGAAAAATAGTAAAGCCTGCTTCCCTTTGCTCCCACTCTGCAGGAGCAGCAACCTAACAGCTTACTGGGAGTACTATAGAGCCCTTCCCCAGCACAGAGAAGAAATAGGTATTTTAGATATTCCATCTTTAAATTTTTTTTCTTGCAAAATCTGTATACCATATACTTGTTAATTTATGTTACTTTTTCTCTCTTTTTGTACATGTAGATTTTTTTTCTGTTTTAAATCTTGGCATTTAAAATGTATATGTATCTTACTGTTCCTATGCTGGTATTTCTTTGTAGGCCAGATTCCTGAAGTTATGAGTTTTAACTCTTGATAGACTTTGTCAGATTACCTCTCAAAATGCCCCTATTAACACAAACTAACACTACATGGAGGAGTCAAGGAACAGCCTCTAAGACAGGCCTCCTGACACCTTGAGCCAGTCCCTCCTGGACCTCAACTCAGCCATTGCTGAATGTGGCTACCCAGCTTCCTGGGTGGAGCCTGAACAGCCAGGACAGGCCTGGGCAGCTGGCCCTTGGGACTGTTTTGAGAGCCAGAGGCTAAGCCCAGATCACCAGATTGGCCACTAGGGAGGGTAGAGAGCAAAGGAGTTCATAGTTTGGGGATTCTATGCTCTGATTCCCTGTCATTTGGAGGTGGGTCGACTGCCGTCATAACCTGACAGATGGTGAATCTCAAATTTGCCTCTGACATTTCATAACTTAACCTTTTTGTTGCTTTCCTGCTATCACACAGTATTTCCAGTTCTTTAGCAATTTATAATTTACCAGTTGCATTCTGAGTTTACTTCCATTTTGTTGAAAGGCTGCAATGTTTGCTGAACTCTCAGCACTTGGCACCAAGCAAGGACCTGTGAAGTTTGTGATGTTATTTACTCCTCATGCAGCCTGGGAGGTGTTTCTGTCTCATGTGACAGATGGGGTGGCTGCCTGTGCACCAGTAAGTGGGGCAGGTGGTCCAGGTCCTGGCATGCCGAGTCAGGCCCCTTCCTACCCGCAGCACTCTCAGAAACTGCTTACCTGTGACATTGGTGGTCAAGACCACACGCTGCTGCCCAAGGAAGCACCAGCTGAGTGAGCCCTCAACCTGGATGTGTTGGCATCATTTACCCAGGTTCTCAAGACACCTGGCCATTTCAGGGCACTTCCTGGCCAGGCTCTCAGGGATGCTCTGTGAGGAGGCCTGGGACTGGTTATCTTTCTCTCCTCAACAAATCACCATTGAATTATACCTTCACACACGATGACTGTTCTTGTCCAAAACAGCTTCTGTGGGTCAGGAATTTGGGAATTAGTGGATAGTTCTAGCCCAGGGTCTCCCCTGAGGTTGGTCAGAGGCCTTGTGAAAGCCTGACTGGGGCCGAGCTGCTGCTTCCAAGTTGGCAGATTGATGCTTGCTGTAGGTGGGAGGGCCTCCTTTCTTGCACAGGGCCCCTTCCTCCGGCTGCTTGAGTGTCCTCACACCTGGGCAGCGGCTTCCCTGGAGCACCATCTCAGAGAGGGTGGGGAGGAGGCCATGTGTCTGCCACACCCCAGCCTTGGAAGCCCTACGCTGTCACCTCCTCAGTACCCTCTGGGTCACCTGGGTTGGCCCTGCTCGGCGTGGGAGGGAAGGACCTTGGAGTGGATACCAGAAGGTGAGGGGCATGGGGCTGTCTTAGAGACTGGCTTCTACCCATCTCTTGTGTTGTTTTTTTTTTAATATTTTGTTTTTTATTTATTTTTTTTTAAAGATTTTATTTATTTATGTGAGAGAGAGAGATCACAAGTAGGCAGAGAGGCAGGCAGAGAGAGAGGGGGAAACAGGCTCCCTGCTCTGCAGAGAGCCCGATGCGGGACTCGATCCCAGGACCCTGAGATCATGACCTGAGCCAAAGGCAGAGGCTTTAACCCACTGAGCCACCCAGGCGCCCTCCCTTGTGGTTTTTGATGACTCCTTTCTCCTTGACCGGGAAGCTGCTGCTGTGACCTGTCATGTTTTTGCCTTCTGTCATTTCTCTTCAGAAGTGCTTTGGGAGGTGGGGGAGCAGTGGAAATCAAGTGTCTGTGGTATAAGTTAAAAAAGGGAGCATGCCTCATTCCCACATATGATCTGGGAATGAGGTGGCTCTTACTCTACAGGCCCTGACGTGGTGCCTCCCTCTGGACTTGGGGATGACTGATTTTTTGACGTCATAGAAAGAAACAGGGGTCAAGAATACTCAACATGAGAAAAGCAAATGCAGCAAGTGTCAGTTGAACAGAGGGGTATACGGGTATGGTTTATTATTACTGTGGTGCAATACATATAAATTGTTTTATTCTCTTATTTTCAGAACCCTGAGGGGAAAAGAGTGCTCCACTCTGTGTGGTGCTGGGCCATGGCTCGTCTGTCAGATCATTTTTCTACCTACCCATACACATATTTCACAGAGATTCTATTAGCCTGAAATGATAACAACTCAATTCCAACTGGCTTAAGCAGAGTGGATGTTAGGGGCTCACCTGGATAGGCACTCGGGAGAAGGCGTCCCAGGGGTGTTGTCAGGGATCTCTGCACTCTCCTCTGCTTGCTTCTTGGTGGCACTGAGCTCAGGTCAGTTCTCCTCAAACAGCTCCCAGGGCCAGCAGGGTCCACACAGCAAGTTATTTCACAGGGAGAAAGCATCTCCCCTGGCCTCCCATCAAGCCCCATGACGTCCTCTGCTTGGGACATGCCCCTTCTGTGTCAGTTACTTTTTCAGGAAGAGGGTCTCTGTCCAGCCTGGGTCACATCCACATCCATAAGATGAGTGGTGATAGAGGCAGAGACTTTAAACATAGAAAAGCTGGCAGGTACTGTCTATAGGACAGTGTGGATCTGAGCCCTGCCTGCTCTTAGGAAAGCCAGAAAGTGTTTGGAAAAGCCACACATCCTTTCCTGCCCAACAGACTTTGCTATTTCCAGAGTCTCGACTTCAGTGTGGACGAGAAGGTGAACCTTTTGGAGCTGACTTGGGCCCTTGAGAACGAGCTCATGATGGTTGGTGGTGCCACTCAGCAGGCAGCCTTGGCTTGCTACCGCCAGGAGCTGACCTTCCGCCAGTAAGAGCTCAGCGTGTTGGGGTTGAGGGGTGGGCACAGCTAGCCAGGCTGCTGGGTGGTGGGAAGTCCTGGGAAATGGGCATCCTGCCCTTGTCCACCCCAAGCCAATCCCAGGGGGCAGGGAGCTCAACACCACCTTTTCCACTGGCTCTCCTTTAGTGGGCATTTTGTGGGGACAGGGAAAGAGCTGAGCGCTCCCTGTGCCTCGAGTGACCTCCCCGTGTGGCCTGAGGAGGCCTTGCTGATTGGGTGTTTATAGCCACAGAATTTCAGAGTCACTGGCCTGTCTTCACACTTAGAAACTGATGTCAAAGTCCTCCCTTAGCCCCTTTTAGCAAGGTTCCAAAGGGGGCATTTGAACCTGATGTTCATCCTGCTGACACTGGAGCTCTTGGATACAGAGGCTAAAATCCTCCAACAGGCAGGGATGTGTTCCAAGAGCAGGCAGAGGGCTCCTGAGCCGGGGTGGCTGGCAGGGGAGGAGAACAAAGTGTTCCTTAACATGGTCACCAAGAGCAAAGTGACGGGGTGGGAGGCAGGGAATGCATTCCATTTTAGTTGAGTTCAGCTTTTGATTAGCTGAGTATTCAGGCCATCTGTCTGCTCAGCAGATTGGCATAAAGATCATTTTTGTGTTTATTGATGTTCCAAAGCTACAGAAAAGAAATCATGATTTCTGTCCTCAAGACTTTGCATCCCATTAGGTGCTGACGGGTGAGCTTTCTGACCTCAGGCAGCTCTGTAAATAGGACCCCAGAAAGACTGTGCCTTGGGAAGGTAGAGGAAGAAAAGCTCCATGCTCTTCAGGGGGAGAAATGGTCACCAAAATGGCAAGTGTCGGGGAGTGCAGAGCTGCAGGTGTGACCTGCTCTGGGGGATTCACCTGGATGTCAGGCTGCAGGTGTCTGGGTGTGACCAGGCAGGACGATGGGTGGCCAGCCTTCTCCCCCTTCATGTATCTAGTCCCAGATTGAGTGCTGAGGATCCCTGGGAGAGGAGACAGGAGGGGGCATGGATAAATTCTCACCTGTTCTGGGCCATCTGGAGGTGTGGCACACTGTAAGACTCTGGGTTCAGACATCCTTGGTTCAGAAACTTTCTAGAAATCTTCTTGACACATTATTTAGCCTCTCTCTCAGTATGTGCACTTGTAAAAGGGACAGAGTAATTCTGGAAACCAATTTCAGGAGATGGTTGGTGGTGGCAGGGAGGTCAGAGCAGAGCACTGCCCACGCTCAGCGCCCCAGTAAGACAGCCCCTTCTATCATTCATGCAGACATGGGGCTTGCTGGCTCCAGAGCAGGTGTCCTTATCTCACCCTGTCTCCTTCCTGTGGCAGGGGGCAAGTGGAGCAGATGACAAGGGAGCGAGACAAGGCAAGGCAGGACCTGGAGAAAGTGGAGAAGAGGAACCTGGAGTTTGTGCAAGAGATGGATGACTGTCACTCTGCCCTAGAACAGCTCACGGAGAAGAAGATCCAGTAGGTCTTGGGGTCATACCCAAGCCCAGGATGACAGTTCCTTAGCAGCTGGGTGGTGATTCCCCAGCCCTGGCCACGGGTGGGTGGTGAATGTGGCGCTGCTGCTAGCTGAGGCCGTGGTCATGAACATGCTGGAGCTGAGGCCCTCCTGTTTCACCTGAGCCAGTAGAAATCTTGGAGGTGTACCTCTGGGGATGTCCTTCCTGGAAAGAAGTGGGGTGCATTTAAAAAACAGCCTTGCTCTTTATGCTGTGGGGACATGTGCAGGGGCATCCAGCTATGTGTGCCTGTGGACTGCAGGGAAAATTCCTGTTCTCTGCTTTATATATGGGGTCTGTCCCACTTAACCCAGGTCTTCTGTGTGTGCCTGTGGCTGGTGACATGGATGAATGTCTTGAAAAAGGGCTGGTGAGTGGTTTTGGAGCCTGATGAAAGGAGCCTGCCATGGTGGAAGGAGCCCAGAGTCTGAAACCTGACCTCAGACGTTATGAGGTACAATGGGTTAAGCAGACCCCTGGTGAGCCGTCTTTTGCACTAGTGGGGCTGGTGGCTGGACAGACCAGAGGGAAGGATTTCTGACCTTTTATGGAGACAAAACCCACCTCTCTGGTTTATTAACCAAAATGTGAAGAAATCCAGCCTGAAGATCAGCCCCCAGGCTAGGGCAAGCAGAGGAGGGGCTTTTCACCCCACTGCAGGGAACAGTCCATGCTAGGCTTCCCTGGAAGAGCTGAGCTCATTGTTCACCTTCTGGAAGCTTTTGTCACCTGGAGGTGTCCCCTCAAGGATAGCAAAGGGTGTGCACTGTGGAAAAACCAGTGTGCTATACTTAGCTCTTGGTAGTGGTAGTAGTGGGGGCACTGAGAGGCTACGAGGCTCCCGCCTCATTCTCCCTCAGCAGCCCTTGCTATGACCCTGGGTGGACGGAGCCCCTGAGATTCCTCACCTGTGAAGTGGGAATGGTGACAGACTGTACTCTGGGTGGGAGGCTACCAGTCTGTGTGTTTGAGCCCTCAGCAGGGCTTGGTGCCTGTAGCCGCCAGGCACATCTCATGCCTCTGGGTAGCTGAGCGCAGGCCTCTGCGAAATGGGTAACTAAGAGAAGGAAGAACTCAGGTGGTGTATGTGGCTTCAGCGAGCCTGTGTGTGAGAGCCTGTGATAAGCCATCTGGTTCCTGCATCTCTGGGATGTTGCCTCTCACTGTCTTGTGTGGTTGTGGCATTTGAAGGGAACCTTTCCTCACCCTAGTCTTGCTGGCAGCGTTTGTGGGTTTTGAGATGTGACCTACATGAAGCCCCCACATGCGTGACCCTGGGTGGGCAATGTACAGACATTTTACCAGCCCCCATCTACCTTACAGCAGGCTTCTGAGCACTATCCCAGAAAGGCCTGCTTCTGCCATGTCCTGCACACTGTCACGGTCACAGTTACAAAGCCCTTGCCTCCATGGCTCACAGTGGGAGGGATTAGAGACATCAGGGGGCATAGCCTGCTTTCCTGAGGCTCTGAGGTTCACAACATGGCCATAGTGGATAGGGTATGTGGTTTCGTAGCCACACAGGGCCAGTTGATTGTGCCCAGCTGAACAGTAAGTGTTGAAGACCAAGAGCCTGATTCATCTTTAGCAGAGACCCTGGGTGCCTTGCTTTCACTGTGCAGCTGGAGGTCTGTAGGTTGAGGAGCCCCTCAGCCCCCTAGGAGGGAGCTTCTGTTGCAGCCTGGGAAACTGTGATATGTTGTGCTCCTGTTGTACACTGGGTATCCTGACTGAGCAGCCACAGTTATCCAGATAGGCCATTTTGGCCTTATTTTTCAGCCAAAGAAACTGAGGCTGGTAGCAGTGCAGTAGCGTGCCATAATCACACAACCAGTGTGGCCTAAAAGTTGAAGCCAGGTCTCCTGTCTTCTTGTCATATGCTGTCTCTGAGATAATAGAGTGTGAGGCCCTGGTCTGCCATGTATTCAGAGTATAAGAAAACACACCCTTAGGCAGGAGGAGCACTTCCCAAGCTGAGGTCACCTGGAGTCACATACTGCCATCCTAGGTCAGCACATGAGGGCCCCACTGGCTCACCCTCCCATAGGACCCATGTACTAGGGGTTCCAAAGGAGGGTACTGGCTGTCCCTACTGGTATGGGGGGGAGCAGGCTCAGAGCCGAGCAGAGCCACCCATCTGAGTCCCCGGGTTTTTGGAATCCCAGAGGCCTCGGACAACCTTTCCTTCCTGGGGATGGCTGAGGAAGGCCAGATGCAGCAGGCTGAGATCCTGGTCTGCTCTCCAGTAGAAGTCCACAACTACCTCTGCCTGGCTTGGAGAAGAGGTATGCAAGAGATGGCATCAAGGCTATAGTGTGGAAGAGTGCTTATGTGTATGTGTGTGTGGCTGTGTGAGTATATGGTGTGTATGTGTAAGTGTGCACACACGCATACTCACTTCCATCATTCCTGCATGAAAGACTCACAGGATAATGGGATGTTCAGGACACCAAAACAGTAAGAATCCTTTCATCAAGTTTTCAAAAATATTTCTAGTCAAACCTGAGAAAATAAATAAACATGGTCACACTTAAGGAGGTGTTAGTAAGGCCATGGAACCCCAGGTGGGGAGACCAGCCATGACATCTTGACTAACTGCGTGGATGTGCTGGCTGTGGTCTTGCTGAGCTGCCCTTACCTCCATGTGGAACATGGGCGGTGTTTTTCGCAAGAGAGGACTTAGTTAAGAAATAACTGCATATTGTTTCTGCTCCTGTCAGCAATTGACAGTCTGTATTCAGCTGATTCCCTTCTAGTGTCCAGCCACAAGCCTCCCCATTGACCACTTCTAACTGAGCAAGTTCCTGTGGGTGAAATTAGAGTGCTTAGCTGGTTGGCTCTTGCAGCTGCTGATGTATGATTTTGCTCACCTGACATAAGTCTCCTTAGTTCCCTGATCTCACAAAACAGGGTGTGAGGTCAGCATGGGTTTCCACAGAGTGAGACTTTCTCAGTCACAGCGTGACTGAAGGAACCTTGGAAGAAGACAACAGAGGAATTGCTGACACACTTTTTCCCTTCTCTGTGCCTCCCCTGCCTCCTCATGGCCCTTCTAACAGCATGGGTCTGTTGTTAGACTCACCATTGACGTCAGAGGCTTGGGATCTGCCCTGAGCAGGAGAGGGACTGATTCTGGTGCCACAGACACCTTGGGTTGCAGCCTCCTGGGGACCATGGGGCGAGAGGGGCCCACAGGGGCCTGTCTAGAATCTGGAGCAGCCTGACTCCCACATGATCTTCCCGTCTGCCCTGCACTGCCATGTGCCAACCCTTGGTTAATGTTGTTCAAGGGAGAAAATTCCTTTTTAAAGAATTGTGTCCAAGAGCTAAATGTAAGTTGGTTTTAGATCAGTTTATAACTGGAAACTGATTTGCTCCAGTCACGGCATGTTAGGCTTGCTTCTCTCCCAAGCACATGGGAAGAATTTTCTGATATCTTTCCTGGGGTCAGAGAATCACAGACTTGAAAGCCTTATCTGGTCAAGGGGTCCATGAAGGCCCTATGAGTTTGGATTTTGTCCCATGAGTAATGGAGCATTATCAGGAGTTTCTAGAAATAGCTGTTATAGCTGCATTTGGGTTTTTCTTATTACAAGAGTAATAAGTGATACATGTTCATTATAGAAAATACAAGTAAAAGTAAAAATAAAAGCAGAAATTTCACTCAGGTTATCACTCCTGAAGTTTTTATGTCCTTTACTTCTTTTTCCCACGCACAGAATTATTTACAAAATGGTATCATATCATATAGGCTTTTTGTGATGACCGCAGAGCATCCCGTTATGTGCATCTGCCATATTTTATTTATCTATTTTTCTTTTGTTGGATATTTCTAAAGCTTTTAAAGAATGCAGTGATACAGTCAAATAGGTGTTTTTAAAACTATCCCAAAGGTTGGTGGAGTGTTACATTAACTAAATTCATCTTATTCTTTTCCCCTAAGTAATAGCTGCCCTTTCTCCATCTCCTTTCCTGCTGGATGTTCTTTCCTTAAAGTTCTGAGATGAGAAAGTCTAAACTCTCTGGGGCAGGGGTGGGAGGGACAGTCTGAGGTGGAGGACAAACCCCTGGTGTTCTCTGCTGAATTATTAACATTGCCAGGCCCTCTGCTGAATGAAGTAAGAGTTTTGCTCCTCTTCAGTCTAGAGAGGCTTGGTTTGAGAACCTGCTAAGCAACTATTTCAGTGATAAAACTAAGATTTGGGGACACCTCAGTGGCTCAGTCAGTTGGGCGTCTGCCTTTGTCTTGGGTCGTGATTTCAGGGTCCTGGGATCGAGCACTGCATCAGGCTCCCCACTCAGCAGCAAGTCTGCATCTCTATCTCTCCCTTCGCCCATCCCCTATTCTTATGTTCTCTCTCTCTCTCTCTTAAATAAATAAATCTTTAAAAAATAAAAAATAAAATAAGATTTAGTACTTTTTCTGCTGATATTTCTATCAGTACTTATAAAAGAGTAAGCAGAAACTGAGGGGGGAGAAATGCCTCCTACCTTCCCCTCTGATTGTTTTGGGATTCGAGGTCTGCAGGTTTTATGTTGCCTGGGTCCTGCAAGAGGGGCTTACGTTGGTACACATTTGGTTATCCAGGCTGCCCTGGTGTGGGAGGTGGCTGAAGGGCAGAGGGCATCAGAGAGGTCTACCCACAGAGAGCATTGGCTAGCTTACTCCAGAGGCTCCAGGGACCTGCTGGCCTCCCTTGTCACCTTCCTAGTCCTGGAGGGTGTGGGGGCGCATCCACCACCAAGCCCAGTGTAGGGGGGCTTTAAAGGAGGGCCCCTGCCCTTATAGCATGTGCAGTTTAGCCAAGGTCCAGTGACCCCATCTGTCAAGTAGGAACAATTGAGTCCCAGACAGTGTGGCCAAGTGCTATAGGCAGGAAGATTCCAGGGAAGAAAGGCCAAGTTGCCCAGGGGATGTTCCCCAAGAGGAGGGGGTCATTATGGGCCTGGGGGGCCCCTTGGGACTCAACAGGACATATTGACACATGACTGTGTGTGCCTTGCAGACATCTGGAGCAGGGGTACCGGGAAAGGCTGAGCCTCCTGCGATCTGAGGTGGAGAGGGAACGTGAGCTGTTCTGGGAGCAGACCTGCAAGCAGAGGGCCATGCTGGAGAAGGACCTGGAGCGCCTGCGGGCCGAGGAGGCCAGCCTCCGAGAGAAGCTGACCCTGGCCTTGAAGGTAGGTTGGGAGCAGTATTTCCCCAGGTCATCCTGCCCTGAATGACAGAAAGGAGGTCGCCTGAAAGTTCATCCTCCCACTCCCCACATTTTCCTAGTCAGGAACTGGAAACCTCCTTAGGAATCTTAAGTTTACATTTCCATGGTAGGGAAATGCCTGGGATTTCCAACTGAGGAACATCCACTGTGGCCAGAGATAACACATTTCTCAGCCAAAGCAGTAGGGTCCTGGCTTTTCCACAAGAGGCATTGCCTCTTCCTTCTCTCTGGTCATGGGGGACCTATAGAGCTCTTACTTTCTGCTCTGGCTCAGGGTGACAGTGATCAGAGAGGGTCAGCAGCCGTAGCCAGCTTTGCTGCATGCCCTCCCTACCCTGAGACCAGAGCA
Source organism: Taxidea taxus jeffersonii (assembly GCA_003697995.1). Classification (NCBI taxonomy): domain Eukaryota; kingdom Metazoa; phylum Chordata; class Mammalia; order Carnivora; family Mustelidae; genus Taxidea; species Taxidea taxus. Next base: position 23,845 of record RCUC01128318.1, on the reverse strand, counting down.
TCTGTGGGATCAGTAAAAACCCAAAACCTAAAGCTTACTCTACTGGAGTCCTGGGTGTGTAGCATGAAGCAAATGGGATTTTCAGGGCTTCAGTAAATGTCCCATGACCCATACCCACCCTACATTTGTTTCTATCCAGTGAGCTGTTCCCCGGTCCCATGTCTCCTGGTCCCTCCTGGGCTCCTGCCTTCCTCTCCTAACTTGGAGATGGCAAATTCTTTCCACATCTGCCTGGTCTCTGTCTCCCTGGGGGAGAAGTTGTGTCCTTGCCCGAACTGTGTCCTTCTTGCTCTTCTCACTGGTTCCCTGTGTCTGTGGGCACTGCCTTCTTTCCCCGGGAGACATCTGAGCTGGAAGGGTGCCATTTCTAATCCCTCATTCAGACAACAGCTCAGAAAGGATTGCCCCCAGCCTCTTCTTGTGTTACTCATAGCCTCCATGAACATTCAGGGCAGGAAAAGAAGGGGCAGTGGGGAAAGTGACAGGCACTGGTGAGGGGCTCTATGGGGCTGGTCCCCAGCACAGCCTCCACTGCAGGTAGGTGCCAAGGCAGTGAGCACCAGTCATGCTGCATTTGCAGGTTTCTTTCGTGATTGTGAGTGCTGCTGAGGGAAAAGTCCCTGATGCAGAGGGGAGACAGGCTGCCCACAGCTCTGTCCTCCCCTCCCAAAGTCCAGCAAACTGCTGGTTTGTGTCTTATAGGAAAACAATCGATTACAGAAGGAGATTATCGAAGTTGTGGAAAAGCTTTCGGAATCAGAGAAGCTGGTCTTGAAACTTCAGAATGACCTGGAGTTTGTGTTGAAGGACAAGGCAAGTCCCTTTGCTGATTCTGAGTCTCTGGGTTCTGGGTAAAATTGTCAGGGACTTGAAAAAGAATACATAGGTGAGTGAATTCAGTTATTTCCCACTACAATTCTAGAATGGAGAGAAAATCAGCAGGGCAACTCTCCTTCTGTGTTCTTCCTTTTTGTGCCAGTGCCAAGGTACTGGTACACCCTAGTGATGCTGTGCCTGCTGGGCATTTAGTGACAGTGCCATCTGCACAGACCCCCATGATGGGTTCTCAGTGGTGAGACACAGAGGAGAGCCCCATGCCCATCATGAGATGCCTCCCTCTGGCCCTGCCCATCAATTTGAGTAAAGGAGGGGAGCTACATGGGGGTGTCCCAGGCATCTGAGGTAGAAATGCACCCCAGGCTCCAGTTGGGAGTAGGACCACCTTCCTTGAACTCAGAACCTCCTTTTGCCTTGAGATCTTTTAAACGAGAGGAGGGAGGAGGAAGAGGGATGAAGATTGTACCTAGAGATGCTGAGCCTAGTGGGAGGAGCACGAGAGGGTGATAACACACATTCTACCTGGCCTAAGGTCTGTCTGTCATTTTCCTGTGTGGGTCTGACTTTTAGCTGGAACCACAGAGCACAGAGCTCCTGGCCCAGGAGGAGCGGTTCGGGGAGGTCCTAAAGGAGTGTGAACGCAAGTGCCGGGTACGTGACCTGCCCAGTCCCCTTTGTCACCTTAAGCCATCACATTGCCTTTGTCTTGTATTGGGGCCATTGCTCTTGTCTTTGGTGCATGGAGCCCTATGCACCCCTGCCCCACACCCCTTCTCCCCTACCAGCCCACTTTGCAGCAAGGGTGATGGTGCTGGGGAAGGTCCTAAGAGCTTGGCCCTCTAGAGACCTCCTGGTGCCAGAAGGCCTCATAGCCCTCTTTTACACATGCCTACTAAGAGTGGGTGTGGAACTCTGGGATGGGTGGGTGGTACAGGTCACCAGGGTCTGACTGGTTTAGATCAGGATGGTGGTGTGCACGCCTTCTCGTTCATGGCGAGCCACGTTCCTGGCCTCCACATGAAGGGTAGTCCAGGGTGTCTCGGCAGGAGCATCCTTGCATGTACAGAGCAGGTGGAGCCTCTGATCTCAGCCTGTGTTCTACAGAGTTCTACAGCCCCCAAGTCTCGTGTTCCGTAAGGAGAGGGGACCCAACTTGCCTATGCAGTGCCTATGCTCAGCCCCACTGGGCGGGCCAAGGGTGGGAGTCTGGCACCAGTTCTGAAGGCACCATGCAGGTAACCACACCTCGGGGGGCCATCCGTTCAGTTAGAGACACCACAGAGCAGGGAAGAGGTGATGAATAGTGTCAGTGGTGCTGAAACATACCACAACTCTGTGACACTCTTAAAATTATCCAGGACCCCAATAGCTAAAACATTATTGTGTGATCTTAAGGGTCTATTACCAATTCACTTCTTAATGATTTCCCTCCAAAGTAAAGTCAGAATTGACTTTGTTCCTGCTGCATGTTGCTTTGGCAACACCAGAGGATAAAGGTGAGCATGTGTGCTGTTCTGGAGTGTGACATAACCTACTGCTTTCTGCCCTGTGCTCTTTCCTCCACTCCCAACCCTGAATACCAGGGTGCCCTTCCAGAAAATCCTGTGTGTGGTCAGCTGTGGCACCCTTCTCCTAACCCTCCCCCGGGTGTGTGCTGGATTGGGATTGGGGTCTGTCCTGATGGTTGGGGTGCAGTGACATGTCATGTTTCCTCCCTCCTTTTAAGCTTGTTGCCTTGATTTAGAGCCTGTAACTAACTCAACTAATACACTACTTTAGTGTCCTGGATCTTTCCAACAGGCATAAACCCCATCTTTCTCTCACAGGTCTCTGTTACTCAAAGAACTGTTACTCATTTCACTTCTGCTTCTTGAAATTTGGTTTTTTGAAACATCAGAAATATTGTACATATTAGTGTTAGTTAATCTATTTCTTTAGAAATTGGTCTTTCCATTCTTTGACTATTTTTGTTGTTTCAAACTTACATTTAGAGCGTTAAAAAAAACCTTTTTATTGGAAAATAATTTCTAATACATGAAGTTATAAAAGTAAAAACAGTGGCATGGGCACCTGGACACCCTTTGCCCACATTCCCCTGTTGTTTACATCTTACTCTGTGTGCACATTGTATACTTGCTGTGTGTGGATGTGCATACACAGGAATTTTCTGAACATCTGGGAGGGACTGACATGCACCATGGGGCCACTCTGCCCCTCAGGAGGTCTGTGCGCTTTTCTGACCAGGCTTAGTCCTATTACGTTGCGGAGGGGTGTGCAGATGCCCCAGAGTTGATTGTTAAAAGAGTTCATGAGTTTTGGCAGCTTCTTGTTAAGCTTTGGAAAGCTTGAAATCAGCTCTGGTGGGAGTTATTTACACCATAGAAGTGTGCCAAAGCCAGAAGTCTGGGCTTTTCTTCCTGAAGACCCAGCTTCCCATTCCGCCTAACTGTGGCACACTTAGTAACTTTCTGATTCCTGCTGGTCGTATTTCTGTTTTGTTCCTTAACCTAACAGTATCCTTTAGACCTTCCCCCTGCAGTACCGGATCCCGCAGAGGGTCATATGCTGCCTTTGGTTGTCATGTAACATTCCATTTCAGGCCATTCAGGCTGCTGTAACAAAAACGACACAGGCTGGGGGGGGGGGCTTATAAACAAGAGATTCCATTCTCACAGTTCTCAACCCCAAGTGGTGAGTTACAGAGACTACCCCAGTGGAGCTGCCTCATGAGATCACTTTATTTGTACTGACAGGGAAATTGTAGGGAGTTATTAAAGCCCAAGGGAACAAGGGAAAGCAGGCTCCTTTTAGTAGGGCTTGGGATGAATATTCAGAGGGGGAATTTTCACATTATAATGAAGCCGAGGGAACTGTGGGTCACTTCTGGCACTTTCTGCTTCATCTGTAGTCCAGCCTCTTCAAATGCTTTTTCCTTTCTAGCAGTTTGTTAGTTTGTTTCTAAAAGGTGAGATTGACAGCTAGGCAGAAAGCTTGAGGAGTTTAGTTCCTAAAAGGTAAGATGGACAGTTAGGCAGAAGCTTCTGCTAGAAATTTCCTGAGCCCCGGGGGGTGGGGGGGGGTCAGGCCAACTGGGTATCTGGTGACAACTCTTTTCCTGGGACAGACAGAAAGCTGCTTTCAAGGGAGCTCTAGGGTCTTTAACAGGACGGCACTGATCTGCTTCACGAGGCTCCGCCCTCATGACCTGATTAAAGGTCCCACCTTCAAAACCTTCACCTTGGGTGTGAAGATAACCTGGAATTGGGAGTGGGGAGAGGGCACATCCAGTCTACAGGGCTTTCCTCCACCTTTTGTCTCTGACATGGGTATTTTTTTTTTAAGATTTTATTTATTTATGACAGATAAGTAGGCAGAGAGGCAGGCGGGGTGGGGGGAAGCAGGCTCCCTGCTGAGCAGAGAGCCCGATGTGGGACTCGATCCCAGGACCCTGAGATCATGACCTGAGCCGAAGGCAGCGGCTTAACCCACTGAGCTACCCAGGCGCCCCTGACATGGGTATTTTTAAAGTGATATTTTTAAATATTCTTTGTGTTTGTCTGTTATTTCCTTTGGATTAAATTGAGATTATGTGTTCTCAGGGGGACAGCATTGGTGACGTTAATTTTTGATCACCTGGTCAAGGTGTTGCCTAATTTCCCCACTGTATAATTACTGTTTGGCTTTTTTTTTTTTCCTCCCATGCAACTAATGAGCAGTCAGTGGGGAGACATGTAAAGACCACATAAACATCCTGCTCTTCATCAGAATTTTCCCTGGATTTAGTCTCCGCTTCAGTCTTTACCGTGATGGTTGCCAAATGATGATTTCCCAAGCCCAGCACCCAACTCCACACCTATCAGTTGACCCTTGGAATTCTCCTGTGAGCCAGAGGAGTCCTGCTACTCTGCTCTTTTTGCTGATAGAGCATCACAGTCAGTCTCCAGAGGTGGAGACTTTCAGCCTTCCCCGCAGGGCATCACCCAGCCTTTCCAAAGTCACTGCTCAGTGTTTCCCTGTACTTTGTGACCAGAATATTTGTTAGCAAGGAAACCATGCTTTCCCTTGTTGTCAAATCTTCTTCTTACTTAACTATCATTTCAGCTTCTTGTCATTTCCTTCAACTCCATTTTCTCAGTGAGGCTGCCTTTTTTAAGGGGAGTGTTAAGTGTTAATCAGAGTTCTCTGTTGTTTCATGTTTCTGCCATTGCCTTGGGTGAACACTGTAATGGAGGAGCATGTCCTTGATCAGAAACCCCAAATGTAGATTTTCCCTCTCTGCATTTCCACACTGTTACACATAGAATGCTTGTGTGTCCCCAGATTCATATGTTGCAGCCTATTCCTGCAATGTGATGGCCTTAGGAGGTACTGAGCCTTTGGGAGGTGATTAGGTGAAACGTATTAGTGCTTTATATAAGGGATATAGGGAATATCCCTTATATAAGTGATCCCGGAGAGCTCCCCCATCTGTTGCACCATGTAAGGACACAGGAAAAGATGGCCATCTATGAACTGGGAGGCCCTCACCAGACCTTAAATCTGTCAGCACCTTGATCATGGACTCTAACCTCCAGAACTCTGATAACTAAATTTCTGTTCTTGATAAGCCTTGTCTGTGGTATTTTGTTATAGCAGCTGAAATGGACTGAGACACACACCAGCCCTGACCACTGTCCCCACCATTGCCCATCCCTGGGTGGTTTTTCATCCCCCCCATTATGTATGTGCTTACCTGGGCCTCGCTTGTAGCTCCACCCAGCCTGCTGGCACCCTCTTCTTCTCCGATGCTTCCCAGTGCTGCTGTTGAAGTCCCACCCTCCCCTTAGACCCTTAGTACTGCAGGATTCTGGCAATGGCCTTGTTGCCTTTCCTGGATGGTGTAGTTGCACCTTTGGCACCCATAGGCACCCCAAGTGAATGTGAGTCCCTGTGGAAGCAGACAGGTGCCTGGCTCCCCAGCCCCACCAGACACCCCTTGTGTAGATCTGGGGCCCATGGCTGGTGCCCAGGCTGGTGCATAGGCTGGTGCATGTCACCCTCATCAGTTAGAAGTGGCCACGCTCCCTTCTGTGTCCTCAGAGCAGAGAAGTCTATTCCCAGCATAGCACATAAGAAAATCTGCTTTCTGGCACTGCTAAATTTCTGGGATGTGTATGTATTTTCAAAATTTCCAATACGAGGTACACATATAATTTTAAGTTTTCCGATAGGCACATTAACAAATGTAAAAAGAAATAGGTGACATCAATTTTAATATTTTATTTAATTCAGTATATCTACAATGTTACCATTAAATCCTTCTTTTAGAATCCAATCCTTGAAATTCGGTGTAGATTTTAGGCTGCAGCACACCTCCATTCAGACTCGCCACACCTGAGATGCTCGCTCGGTGGCCTATGTGGTGAGTGCTGCTTTCTTAGACATCCCAGGGCTGGAACAGCAGTGACCACAGGCTGTGTCAGGAACCAGGGGGTGCTTGCTCTGCTTTGCACACTTGATCTGAAGCTCTTTCTGCCCTGCCCTTCCTCCCCAGACAGAACTGCTTCCTCCTTGGGGAAACTTGCATATTTGTCTAGGAGATTCTGAATGAGGTACAATGACCTGTGAATCTGTGCTTCTGATAAGATCTATGCAGAGACTGTCCCTTCTCCCACACCTAGAACCACCAATGAGAGGCTCCTTCTCCAGGGGAGATGCAGTCACAGGCCAGGTGCTGGCCTTCAGGAACAGTTTTGGGAAGATGAGGTTTATTCAATGAGAGCCTCCTGGAGAGGAAACTTAAATAGGATTAAAAAACCAGTGAGGGATGTGGAGCCTTGTGGATGTGCCAGGGGGGCTGGGCCCCAAGTCCTCTCCATGTGGCCAGAGGGAATATCCCCAAAAGAGAAGCTAGCTAAAAGCTGCACCCTTGGAAGATGGGGCATCACTTTTGCCATCCTGTAAGTTGGGGCAGTCACAGGCCTGCTAGGCTTCCAGAAAAGGAGGACACAGACCCAAAGTCATGAGTGGATACAGCAACACACACAGCTGTGGGACCGTCTGAGAAAGTGACTATTAACTCTGTCCTTTCTAGCCAGTTGAAAAACAGGTGACCAGGTGTACTTGTTGAGATGTTTCTTTCATGTGTGGACAGAATTACTCTGGTTGCAAATGCGACCCTTCCTCTGAAGCATTTATGACCCTCCCCAATCCCTCCACTTCCCCTAGTGTGTGTGCTCACCCAAACCCCATCCTCTCTATTTGGTACGATCATCTTTGTTCTGTGGCCCTTTGTCTGAAGCACCTGGTATCCTCTTGGCTCAGTAGCTGTAGAAAGAACACTTCACAGATTCAACAGCAGCAGAGGAAAGAATCCCAGGACACATCCCGGGACACTGCCATCTCACACCCACGTCACATATCCCTGGAGTTTCAGCTCTTGATGGTTCTCTGCATTTTCTACACTTCCCCTCAGTTTCCACTCCACTCTTTTTTTTCTGAGCCCCTCCTGTATATGGAGTGCTCGAAAGTGGTGCAGAGTCCTAGAAGGTTGAGAAGTGGCCCCTGCTTTTGTTTGGCTCACGTAGGAGGCAGGAGGGCCGGTGAAGTGTGTGCTGGCTGTCAGGGCCTGGCACCCGGCTGCTCTCTTGGCAGGCAGGCTTCACACTGCTCCGCTCCTCACCGCTCCTCAAGCGGCTGCTCTGGCTGCAGGGGGTGTCTGGCTCTGCCCTACAGGACCTGCAGGACCGCAACGACGAGCTGCAGGCTGCACTGGAAGGCCTGCAGGCACGGTTGCCCTCGAGCTGGCATAGCCAGCCCCACGGGCAGCCAGAGGAACTGCTGCTCTCTGGACATGGGCCAGCAGGTAGGAGCCCAGTCCTGGGAGGTGATGGGTTGTGTGCTCCTACTGTGGGAGACCAGAGGCTGGTGGCAGTGGGTATCTATCTTCCCCTCACTGCACGAGCTTCCCCCTGGTCCAGGGGGACTCTGCAGGAGTGGGGGGCCAGCTGCCTAGCCTATCAGGCTTCTGAGGGATCATGTGTCCTTTGAATGGCCACATGTGGGAGAAGGGCCTGTAACCTAAGACCAGGGACAGTACCCGGAGCACCCCCCCCCACCCAAAGGGAGGTGGAAGAGGGAGGAGGGTAAGGGTTTTTCAGTTTGGGTGGAATGATGAAGTTTATGATAACCTGGTAGTGACCTCAGGACAGGCATGTCCTAGTGGGCCTCTTCAGTCAAGGGGAGGATCCAGAGAGATACCCTGGGGTGAGCGTTCAGCATGCATTGGACATAGTCATCTAGGTAAGGGAGGAGGGGGGAGGCTGGAGTGAGCAGGGTGGTGATGTCCCAGCCCCGCTCAGAGCATGACGCTCAGCATGACGTCTGGTGTTGGGTCTGTGACAGCTCTCAGAGAGGGAAGGTAAATATGTAAAATGTGTCAGGGACTCTTGATATTCACAGAGTTCTCATGTGGACTGCAGCCTTGAGGGCTGACGTTTACTCCCTGGATGATATGGAAAGGGTCGAGATAGGGTGCAGCTGTGGCACCCCAGAAGGGCCGGCTCCGTCCTCCTGTGCATAGCACTGACACTGAAGGAGTTACCTGACAAAGACCAGAGCTTCAAGCTCCTTAACTCTTCAGCCTGTGCAGTTTGGGACAAGCTCTAAGCACCAAGAGGCCCAGTGCCCCATGTTTAAGGGGCACTCCCTTTGTCACTGGAGGAGTGTGGGATGCACAGAGCATGGGATGCTTGTCCAGAGTTACCAGCCAGACCCCAGAGAGCAACAGAGCTAGGGATCTGTACCATGGGTGGCCCTTGTCCAAAAGACCTTCGACTGTGGCACCAGAAGGCAGCCCTAGCCACTGATTCCCCCGACCAGGGCTCTTTCTATTCCCTTTTGCCCCCCGCCGCCCTCCCTCTGAACACAGAAGTTCTGTCAGCCCCTTCAAAGGAAGAGGGCTCTGCTGCCACAGGGGAGTTTTGGTAGAAGGGCTGTGTGGATCATGGCAGTCATACCATTACTGCTTCCAGCTGGAGCCACTCCTGCCAGGAGCCCATTCACCTGGACCTACTTGGCCAGAACCAGGTGGCAGATCCAACTTACAAGTCAGGGGCTGCCTTCTTTCCCAAGGTGCTTATCCTGACTTCTCTAGGCCCCAAGACCCTCACTCTACCAGTTTTTTCATGGCAAATTGTTAAGGGGTGTGTCATCTCCCTTCAGTTTCCCAGCCTCAGACCAGCAGAAAATGTGAGCAGTGGCCAAAACTCAAATTCTTAGTCAGCCCTTTGGCATGTTACTCAGTAGCACCAGGAGTGCCTGGTGCCCCGGGAGGGTGCTTGTGGTTCCACAGGCGCCTTGCAACATGAGCAAGAACATCTGATATTGTCAGGAGAATCCTCGGGAGCAAGGGGTCGCTCATGTCCCCTTTCATGTGATCTGCCAGAACTTTGGCTCATGAGTATTTATTATGCCCAACATGTTTGTTGAAAAGCCATGTTATTATCATGTAATAGTAAGTAATAAAGTCTCCAAGAAAAGGGCATAGCCAGAATAAAAAGCTTGAAGAAATAAGACTCCTAGTGCCTTGTCATAAAGCACTGACTGCCACAGGTCGCCATTGCTTGGTCTTCCCAGTTTCTCTGTGCACCTGGCGTCATCGGGGAACAGAATTCAGGGAGCAGTAAACGTACCATGCACAGCATATTTTAGGGAATCCAAAGGCCTGACAGATCTTGCAGGGAGCCTCCTGCTTATATCTTTGAGTAGTGTGTGTTCTGGCAAAGACTTGGAATGCTGATTTCTAAAGACCTGCTACCTTGAGAACTCAACTTTGCTTGTGGAAACCCACGAGGGTCAGCTTTCTCTGCCAGCACCACATTCCTCTTGCAGAAAGGGTCCATGGAGAGTTGTGCTTGGTAGGGGGCATGGTGGAAGAAGTCTGGGCTGAATACTCAGTGCCGGCCAGAATGTCAGATCGGAGGGCTGGGAACGGCTTTCGGCATCCTCAGCAGGGCGGAAATGGGAACGTCTCCTTGTTTGCAGGCATCATTTCATTTGTTGGTGACTCCATTCCAGTGAGTTTAGAAACGGAGATAATGATGGAGCAGGTGAAGGAACACTGCCAAGACCTCAAGATCCAGCTGGAGACCAAGGTCAGGGCGGGTAAGGGTAGCCACAGGGACACAGAGGAGCCTTGTGCCCCATGCTGGAAAGCTTCACTTATGTGTGCATGTTTCCATGTGCACACGTGTGCCCTAGATCCTTTGCCCCTTAGGAAGCCTGTTCAGGGACAGGAGATTGTGGGGAAATGTAAATAAAATGAACATTCTGCCTCACACCTTTGGAAGGAGGCAGAAGAGGAATGACCAGTAAAGGGAGGGAATGGGGTTAGGGGTCCCCGAGTGTCACAGGGGTCGCCCTGAGACCAGACCTCCCCGCCCACTCTGCCATCAGGAAATTACAACTCCCATCTGTGTTCTAAGCTGATGTAATCCTGGGATTGCCCTTTGTAGGATACTTTGTGGCCTTGTGGCCAGGACTGTGGCTGAGTCTGTCTTCTTAGATGAGTTTGTCCTCTGCTCCATTAGCAGATAGGTGGTGGGGTTTTACTGAAAGACATGTCCATGACTTGTTTCCCCGATTTGTTATCAGGCATAAGAGTAGCAGCAAGGTGGGATTGCCTGTCCTGGGCTTGTGTCTCTGGGCTCTCTGGATGCATTAGCTGGAAACTCCTGCAGTAGTCATGCCCTGGGGGCTGGAGGATGTTCAGAGCCAGTCACTGGTCTCAGGAAGGCTCTGTAGTTCTCTCAGTTGTCCCACTGTCTGCCTTCCAGATGGCCAGGCCAGGGATCTAGCCCAGCGTGATCCTAGCCTCTTTTCCCCATCTGCTGGACCTGCCTCCTGGGGCCCTTGTGAAGGTTATGGGAGACAACAGAACCCAAAACCAGCACCAGGAGAGGCTCTATTGTCCTTAGCACTGCTCTTTCCTTTCACAGGCCCGTGTACTTCTTTGGGTCTGGGCCACAATTCTCTGGGTGTTGTGCCTAGAGGTCTGGTATGTCTGTGTTGTGTTGTCCAGTAAGTCATTTTTCAGGACTCCTGATCAGCACTGCTCGCATTTCTCTTTTCAGGTCAATTCCTACGAAAGGGAGATGGAAGCGATGAGAAGGGACTTCACGAAGGAGAGGGAGGAGATGCAGCAGGCCTTCAGGCTTGAGGTCCACATGCTGCAGTGCCAGAGGGCTGACCTAGAAGTGCTCCTTGGGAAGTCTCAGGAGCTCATCCAAGGCCTGCAGGACCAACTCCAGCAGGTGACCCGTAGCCCTCTGCCAGAGAGGGCGGGCATGGAGCAGTGCTGCATGCAGGCACTGTCTGGCCTGGCTGGGCAGCTGGCCCAAGAGCAGGACCCACTGGAGCAGGAGCAGCACCAGAGGCATCGGACCAAGCTGCAGCGAGTCAGGTCAGGTGCTGTGTCCTTTTAGGATCTTACATCTAGTGGTTCTTGCCAAAAATCCAGACTTGAAATTGTGTCAAGCAACCTGCTCAGAATCATAGTGCCTTCTAACGGGGTGCTTTTTTTGGGGGCAGGTAGGTGAGCATTAAAAGAACAGGTCAGAGGTGCAGGGGTGGCTCATTCAGTTAAGTGTTAGACTCTTTCTTGGTTTCAGCTCAGGTCATGCTCTCAGGCAGGCATGACTGAGCCCCTCATCAGGCAGGCTGCATGCTCAATGCCGTCTGCTTGAGATTCTCTGTCTTTCTCTCTTCCCCTCCCCGCACTCACATGCACTCCCCTCCCCCACTCTCTAAATAATAAATGAATAAAATAAAATAAAAAGAAAGAATAGGTCATCAGGTAAGGATTGTACCTTTATATTAAAAATAGGTGTTAACTAGAGCCTAGGAGTTAAAATTCCTTATAGAATTTTGCCTCACACCTGCAAAGGGCAGATGTTCTTCCTTTAGAATCTCATTCTAATAATTCTTTAGTATCTCATCCTTTAGTATCTCATTCTTCCTTTAGTATCTTATTTTCTAGGACATGGTATTATAGGACATGAGCAGATGAATAAAAGTTCTAAAACCCCTAAAACAATGGGAAAGACAAGTAATTTGGGTTAGCGAGTTTCTTGGAAAGGCCAAAAGTTATGAGAAAAGGAGAGGAAAGGTTTATTTGGAAAACTGGAATATGGCATCTTGTGTCCAACAGTGTCATAGTTACATGAGACTTATCCATGTGTCCATTCCTTATTGAGTGGGTCTGACTTGATAGAGTGAGTGACTAGTTATTTTAGCCATGGTGCTAGTCACTCCCTCCATGTCCTGAGGGGTGTCTAGGACCCACCTAGCTCAGGAGAGGATGACCACGCCCAGCATATGTTGACCCAGGCTGAGCAGATGGCTCATAATGGAGGGGTCCACTACACCATGCTCCTCAGGGAGGGGCTGTGCAGGGCTCTAATGGGGTTCAGTGTTGGAGCTGAGTGCATGTGGCCTCAGTCACCCCTTGCTTGCAGGATTTTGACAGCCTTTATGTAGAGACCATGCCCTCCAGTGTGGGTGGGTGTACTCTCCACTTTGGCTCAGTGATTGGAGGTAGCCCAAGTACATTGGATGTGCTGTGAAAGAACCAGACCACCCCCCATGTCTGTGGGTGCTTCTTCCTCCCTGCAGTCGGATGACACCAGTGGAAGGCCCCCAGGCCCTCAAGTGCCAATGGAAACTGTCACTCTCCTACAGGATGATAAAGGTCTTTTTTAAGTCATATGCTTCCTCTGAGCTTTATTTTCTCTTAAACCCCAGAGCTGTGCCCCCACTGGCAGCAGATGGGCCCATGTAGGGTAGCCCCTTCCACCAGCCTGCACCAGCCATCTGGAGGACCTGCTCGCTGCTCACAGTCCCTCCTCGGGCCAGAGCTAGAGCCACATCTGGCCACGTGTCCTGTTCTCAGGCCGACGCCAGCCAGGAACAGCAAACATGTCCTTAGTGCCCTCACCTCAGCTGGGACTCCACTTTCCCAGGGCTGTGAAGGCCTGGTGCCCAGCAACTGAACCGACTTTTCAAAAGAAGTTTTAACTGTAGGCGAGATTCACACATCTCACTAAAGTTTTAGACCAGCACTGTCCTTAGTACTTCCTGTGATGGGGGACACATCCTGTGTCTTCTCTGTCCCTGATGGCAGCCACCAGCCGTACATAGCTACTGAACCCTGGCCATGTGGCCTACATGACTCAGATTCTGAGTTTTTATCCTATTTAGTTATAATCATCTTACACTTGAACAGTTATATATGTGAATGGTTTTGTGTCAGCTTCTAAATGTGGAACCCAACCCCACCGAGGGCACATTCTCCCACAGACCCTCCATGGAGGGTCCCAGGGCATGGAAGAGCAGGCAGAGGAGGTCTGCGGTCAGGACAAGAGGAGCCTGTGAGGAGGCCTTTCCAACCCAGGGGTAGGACTGGGCCTGGAGCTGTGCCCACAGTACCTGTGACATGCTCTGTTTCTGTAGGAAAGAGGCTGAAGTTGTGTGGAACTATGAGCTCTCAAGGATACAAGCCCAGCAGGCTGCCCACTGTAAGCTCTTAGCACTGCAGCCTCGGCAGGAGAAGGAAGACGTGCTACTAAGCCCCCTGCTGCAAGTCCACGAGGTGACCCGGAGAAGGAGCAGAGGCAGGGCAGGGGGAAGGAGATGCACCCATGTTGGGGAAGTCAGCTGCTGAAGCTGCAGGAGCTGATAGGCAGGGAACAGGGAGAGTTTTGCAAGCCGTTTGCCCTGGAGGAGGAGAGGCTGGAGCTCGCCTGGAGGAAGCAAATGGAAAAACTTGTATGGGAAACAGACATGGTGTGGGCCTGTTTGTGGGATTGGTCAGCAGTGGCAGATCGCGAGCAGGAGGGGACAGGTGGCCCCACGACCCTCTCTGCAGGCAGGAGGGGCAGCCCCTGACCTGGCTGGAACCTGGTGATGGGCGTGGCCATGGGCAAACGAGGGGCAGAGATGTGCCAGACCAGCTCCTGTGCCATGTAAATGCTGGGTAGAGCCCAGCCCTGGCCCATGGAGGGCTACTGGAGAGCCTTGGCCTCAGAGAGGATGGTCAGCATGTGCTCATTGCCAAAGAAGTGGCTTCTGCTCCCCCTAAGAGGTGGGCACAAGTGCACCCACGTGGGGTGGACAGGAGAGCGGTTCTGGGGGAGCCAGTGCCTCCTGCTGGCGGCTTAGCTGGTCTGAGCCAGATTGAAGCACAGGAGTGGCTCTGTGGAACAGGAGGAGATGCCGCACCAGCTCACCCCCCTACAGTGGGCAGAGGAGAGACTGAGAGGTCGCTGGCTATTCTAGAGTGAGCTAGGCACCTGAGTGGGGGACTTATCCCAACAGGGAGCCAAGAGCAGGTTGTGGAGAAGCAGAGCCAGCCTGGGGAGAGCACCCTGGAGCAGGGGCTGCAGCACAGCAGGGACAAGGCCAAGGAGGGCACCTCGCTCCCCCAGCCCCACCTCATTGGTCCCCAGGTGGCCAGGCAGGAGCAGCTCAAGGCCCTGCAGGAGGCAGAGGCCAACACGGCCCTGGAGAGAGAGAAGGATGACATGAAAACCAAACTTCTGCAGCTGGAAGATGTTGTCCGGGCTCTTGAGAAAGAAACAGATTCGAGAGAGAACAATAGGTATGGTTTCTACCCATTCGTAGAATGTCAGGCTACACCCTCTAACCTCTCACCTCCCGCTCCACTGCATGGGCCTCGGCACAACTGCTGAAGGGAATTATGTAACCCTCATGCCTATGTGGGGGTCATAAGCCTGGCCCTGACCCCAGGCATCCCACAGGTCACCACATGCCCAATGAGTGGATGAGGGCAGAGCTGGACCTTTCTGGGCAGCTCCACTGGTGTGGAGGAAGTCTTAGGAAGTCCTTGCTGGTCTCACAAGGACAAAGACTTTGCCTAGAGCCCCACTTCAATCCTGGGTCACCTGAGCCCTCTTCCTGCTTTTGAGCAGGACCCACCACTTTGCCCCACCAGCATATGCTCCAGGCACTGCCCTTGAACTGCAAGTTCCTGAGTTTTGTGAGTGGGGCAGCAGACAAGGCTGTCCAGCCCAGGCACCTCCTGAGAGGCTCGGGCTGGGGCATGAGTGCCCCAGGGGTTCAGGATGCTGCTGTAGTTGATGCCTTCAAGGAAGCCTCCAGCTGGGGAGGTGGCCTGGAGATGTTGGTCTGTGGGCCAAGTTCAGAGAATGCACCCAGGCCCTCCTTCCCGGGGTTCTCCGAGGGACTTAGGCTGGCACGTGCTGTTTCCCAGAATTCTAGAGACTAGGCTTTTCCAGTTGCTGCAGTACATGGCCTTAGATGTTTTTCTGGCTACTCTGGAGATGGAAGGCTTCCCTGGGAGATGTTATAGGTACTGGCATGCCAGGCACAGCCATGTGATATGCTCCGTGCTCTTTGTGCAGTGTCACTTGGTCCCATGACCCCTATACAGCACGCCTGTGTGGGGCCCACTTCCTGTGGAGATGGAGGCTCCATGAGGTATTGTTTCACTTGTCAAGTAGGTGATGCCATCTCCCAGCAGACCCAGGCCTATCTGGGAGCATGATCATAGGTGTGTGGTGAGACCTACAGTCCAGCTCAGGCATCAGCTCCTGCTATCTGGGTGGCCATGGGGAGAAAAAAGATTATGTAGGATTGACATGAAACCAAAAGGAAGAAATGTCAAGGCACCACTCAGCTTGAGACAAAACATTAGCAAAGCTAGAAGCCTCCTAGGCACAAGGTCTCCTCACCTCCCGGAGATACCATTACTTGATGTCCCTGCTTCTTACATGGGTGACTCTAAATAACAGAGCACCTTGTCTGTTGTGGCCTGTTTTCTCAATTTCGTCACCCATGGAGTGCAGAGGGTGCTGTCCCCCAGAGGGCATGGAGCACGAAATGAATGTAGAACATGCACTTACTATCCTGGGTGCTCCACAGCAAGTCCCTGACACCCAGAGGCTGGTCTTAGACCCTGCGGACACACTGTGGGCACCTGTTCTGGGCACGAGTCTGTGACAGGCATGCGCAGAAGCAGCCCAGTACCGTGAGCCTGTTGACCCCACAACTAAAGTCACAGTAGTAGTCTCAGGAGGGCCTTCACCCCTTGACGGTGTTTATGGGGCATCTTCTATCTGGGGGCACAGCTAGGGATCACAGCAGGCTGCAAGACAGGTTTACAGCTTTGGGTCTGTGGGGGAGGTGCCGTGCTTCCTGTGGGTCTCTGTGTCAGGGAGAAACGTGTTGCTGTTTCAAGTATGAGGAAGCTTAAAGGCTGTGCTGCCGAGACTGTGTACATTTCCCAGGGACATGTGCACGAATAGTGAAAGTCTAAGAAAATATTTAGAAACGACCAGCCCAAATTCAAGCTGGTAGTATTCTGGGAGGAGAGGTGTTCAGGTCTGGGAAGGTGGAGGAAGACCTGGGAAGGAGCAGACTTTGCCCAGGTAGAGGGCTTTGGGGAACAAGGAGATGGCTGTGCAGAAGGGAATGTGGGTAGGAGCCGGCTCTTGCAGGCATGAGGAGGGCTTTTGGGAGGTAGGCTGCTGGGGCCCTGAGGCGGGCAGCTATGGAAACGTGCTCTTGGTTAGCCAGGGAAAGAAGAGTGGATTGCAGGTGTTGTAGGGTAGGTGTGTAGAAGGAGGTGGGTAGAGGGCAGGGGGGAGGCGGTTACTGCAGCTGTCCAGGCAAGAAGTGACAGTTGCTGGGGGCCAGTGTGATAGCATCAGAGGTGCAGGAAGTCACCTTGCAGGAGTGTGGAGGCCAAGATGATGTGTTACAGGAGGATGGGATTTTCACAGGGAAGTTGGAAGTGGGCCCCAGAGCAGTCGGAGGACTCCCCGAAAATACTACTGACCAAGAAATGGGGAGGGCAGCATTCAGTTACACTGAGGAGGCTGTGGTGTCTCCTGTGGAGTGAGGTAGGTGGAGTGTTGAGGAAGGAGCCCCCCAGAGGAAGGAGAAGCCAAGGAGCTATGTCTTTAGGGGAAGTATCCCACGAGGAGAGAGGAACACTTGTCTCCAGTGCCTTTGAGAGGCCAGTTCACACAAGACGCTCCGCCTGAAGGAGTCTACTGTGCTCAGCAACATGCAGGTGCCCCCTGAGCCCACTGGCATCCCTCACCCCCAAGCTGGGTCCCCAGCCCCTGCTCTGTGAGGGCAGGTCTGTCCCTAGCACCAGCCAGTGGACCAACCCCTGGCCACAACTCCCAGTATATTGGCCTTGTGACCACTTGTAAGGAAACACATGGGACCACCCTCCAAACCCACACCAGAGCCGGTGTTGGTGAGGTAGTAATGAGCATAGCTGCCTTCCAAACCCACACTAGCAGTAGGCACCTTGGCTGGCAGAGTTTATGCCTGTAGGATCTTAAAGTCCTTGGTGGAGATTTGGGCCTTTATCAAGGAGAAAGCAAAATGCAGAGAGTGACATGACCAGATTTAGACCGTAACAGACTCTGCCAGTAGCTTAGAGAACAGAAGTGGTCTGAAGGCCCACGTGGCTGAATTCATCTATTCTTCTCCTATTGCTATTTTGCAGTATACACAGTTCTACACACACCCTTTTAAAATTCTTTCTGAATCATTGGAGATAATTGCAAACATTATGATACTTACTGCTAAATATTTCAATATGTTGTTTTTTTTTTTCTAAAGATTTTATTTACTTATTAAAGAGATAGAGACTACAAGTAGGCAGAGCAACAGGCAGAGGAAGAGAGAGAAGCAGGCTCTCCGCTGAGCAAGGAGCCCGATGTGGGGCTCAATCCCAGGACTCTGGGATCATGATCTGAGCCAAAGGCGTCCGCTTAACCAACTGAGCCACCCAGGTACCCCGTCAACATGTTACTTTGTAAGAACAAGGGCGTTCTCCTGCATATCCATAGTATTGTTAGCACATGTAGGGAATTTAATTTGAACACACTGCTATTTTTAATTTGCACTCTATTTCCAATTTTGTCAATTGTTTCAGTGTGTTCTTTGTAGTTTGTCCACCTACCCCAGATCTAAGCAAGGATCATGGTGTGCATTTAGTTATCATTTCTCTTTAATATCCTTTAAGTGAATCAGTCTTCTTAAATGAGTTTTTCTGTCAATGGATACTGACTTTTTTTTAATCATGGCAAAGTACACATAATATAAAACTGACCATTTTAACCACATAATTTAGTGGCATTAAACGTGTGCCATGTGTAACTATCACCACTTTCTACTTCCAAAACTTTCTCATCATTCCAACCAGAAACTCTATTAAATGATAATAATTGCTAGTATTTTGTGAGGATTTTAGCATCCGTGTTGGTCTATAGTTTTCCTGTAAGAGTTTGAGAAAGATAAGCATGTTCTTTAAATGTTTGGTTGGGTGGCTCAGTTGGTTGAGTGTCCAACTCTTAGTTTTGGCACAGATCATGATCTCAGGGTCCTGGGTTAGAACATTGTGCCTGGGGGCACCTGCATGGCTCAGTGGGTTAAAGCCTCTGCCTTCAGCTCAGGTCATGATCCTGTCAGGGTCCTGGGATCAAGCCCCATGTCAGGCTCTCTGCTCAGCAGGAAGCCTGCTTCCCTTCCTCTCTCTCTCTGCCTGCCTCTCTGCCTAATTGTGGTCTCTGTCTGTCAAATGAATAAACAAAATCTTTAAAAAAAAAAAAAAAAAAGAACACCGTGCCTGGCTGAGGATTCTCTCTCCCTCTTTGCCCCCCTCACTCACAAGCATGCTCTCTGTCTCTCAAATAAATCTTAAAAAAAAAAAAGACTCCACTGTTGACATTGGGTAGTCTACTCTGTCTAGTTGTTGCTCTGTGTGTGTATTAGTTTCCTACTGCTGCTGTAACTAATTACCACTATTACTAAGTTAATGGATTAAAACAACACAATTTATGATTTTACAGTTTTGGAGCTCAGAAGTCTGAAATGGTTATGACTGGACTAAGATTAAGATGTTGGCAGAGTTGCCTTCTTATCTGTGTCTTTTGGAGCATTTATTTAGGGGTGTGCCTAAGAATGGAATTGTCAGGTTATAGGGCAGGGATATGGTTTTCTTTCTACTCATCCTGCTTAGAAAAACATTGTACCCATTGAAATTGTGTCTAAAGAAAAATTCTCAGCCATTATTTTTGAAACATTGCTTCTTCTCTCACTCTACGATTAGATGTATGTTGTTAGATATTTTCAATTTTCCTCCATTTCTTCCTTCCATGTCTTTTATCTTCTTTTCTCGTTTGTCGCATTCTGGATACTTTTTCCCCCTATCTCTGTGTTCCAGGTCAGTAATTCTTCCTTCAGCTGTCTAACTCTCCCATTTAACTTATTCAGTGAGGTTTTATTTTGACAATGCCTTTTTTTTTTCCATTTCCAAAAGTCAATTTTTGTCCTGTTTGGTCTGATCATTTTTTATATTTTCTTATTGCCTTTTTATTTTTTTATTTCCATTTTTATTATGTAAAAATTTTACAATTTTATCCTTAGTTTGTATCTGATAAATCTAATATCCGTGGTTCCTATGAGATCTAATCTGCTGTTTTGCTTCTGCTGCCCCTCAGGTGGCTTTCTGATGTGGTGATCTTTGATTGTGAACTCAGGTTTATGTGATGTTAATCTCTGGGAATCTCCAGAACTGTAGTAGAGGATGCTTTCTGAAGAAAGGGCGGATGTTGCTTTTGCTGAGAATTGGGAGCCTGCTAATCTTGGATCACTTTAACTTCCTCTGGGGCACTGGCTTAGTAGGCATCCACGGTGTGGTTTTTCCACGCTGCTGATGGCAGTGCTGACATAGGCATTGGCCTCAGGGTAACCCTATCTTTGTGTGGCTCAATGCTCACAGCTGGGGTTTTAGCTTCAAGATTTTTGTTTTATTAGGGGGCCCTTGGAGGTTT
The DNA here is from genome assembly GCA_003697995.1 of Taxidea taxus jeffersonii. Lineage (NCBI taxonomy): Eukaryota > Metazoa > Chordata > Mammalia > Carnivora > Mustelidae > Taxidea > Taxidea taxus. Next base: position 4,136 of record RCUC01128318.1, on the reverse strand, counting down.
CCATTACCTTCTGTGAGGACAATAATCCCTTTGTATGATCAGCCTCACACAGCTCTAGTTGCTTGGTGTGGTGAGGGGAGATGGGATGGGACAACCATTGGCTTATCTGAGGTCCAGGAAGCTGGAAGTGGAACCCCAACCCCCAACACACACAGCTGCCCTGAATCAATTTGTCTTCCAACCTGGAGCCAGAGTGGCAGTTTCCAAATACAGACCTCATTTGTTTCACTCCTCTGCTCAAAACCATTTTCTGCTTTAAAAATTCCAGTGGCTTCCCTTTCTCTTTTTTTCTTTAGTTCATGAGATAAAATAAAGTTCTATTTATGTGCATGAAGGAGACACTTAACACTTCGTATTATAAGCATATTACATTAAATAAATATAATAAGACCATGTAGCTTTGAGTATTTTTAAATTGAAAAAATTAGAAGCGAATGCCAGATAGGGACCTGTGGTGGGGGGGAACAAATGTCAGACCAGCATCTATTAAGAGTAAGTTGCTGTGTGTGTGTTGGGGGCTGGCTTAGTCAGTTAAGTGTCTGCCTTCAGCTCAGGTCATGATCCCAGGGTCCTGGGATCAAGCCCCATGTCAGGCTCTGCACTTAGGAGTCTGCTTCTCCCTCTCCCCCTCCCCTTGCATGTGCACACTCTCTCAAGTAAATAAAGTCTAAAAAAAAAAAAGAATAAATTTCCCAGGTGGCAAATATGGGTTTTAAGCTGCCTCATTTGTGATCTTTACTGGTAAATTGCTATCTGTCATATGTCAGTGGTGTTACTTAAGTGGAGATCTCTAAGTTACTAGAAAGCAAAGGTGGCTCCAGGTAGACTTGGTTCATGTAGTAATTACTCATGCTTGCTTTTTCCCATTGAGGGATCCATCTTGCACCATGTGAGCATCTCCCCAGTTTTCTCCTCCCTAGTGCTGACCTCAGAGTGTATGATGTGGGTAGCTCTCTCTAAAGAGATGTGTTTTGGTCTTCTGATTCTTTGTGTTCCTTAGCTCCATGCTAGGGTTCTCTGGTGGGGGATGACTATCCTTGCAGTAACCTGAGGACCCACAGCCAGGATTGTACATTGATACCAACGATGAGCACACTCATTTTAGTTAATGGTTGTAAGATGTGGTAACAGGTCAGCTGTAACATGAAGTTACATGAAGTAACGTTAATAAGTTGTTGATTCTGTGACTATTTTAGAAGCTAAGAAAGTTTTATTTTCTGTAGCTTATCGCTTGGGAGATGCAAACCATAGCAGGTTAGCAGTGCATAAAGGAAAAGGAACAGTGTGCTCTGTGCCATCCAGGGATGATGCAGGGTCCACCATGACTTCCACCTGCAAGACCATACCTATGCAAACTATGGATTGTGGCCAGCTCCTGGGGTCCCCACGCTTACCAAGCATGGTGATTTTTCATGCAGAATCGAGTTGGATAGGCTTTCTGAAGAAAATGCATTATTGAAAAATGAGCTGGGAAGGATTCAACAAGAGCTCGAAGCTGCAGAAAGGACAAATGATGCCCAGAGGTAAGGGCCTTGGCTCCGTGGTTCTGCCTGGATTCCAGTTTGCAACACGCTTTGCCCTTTGTACAATGAGGTTTGGAGGTATTGCTGGGGAAAGTGGGAAGTGTTCAGGCGCCTGGGTGGCTCAGCCCATTGAGTGTCTAGACGCCTGTGTGTGGAAGGGGAGTAGCTTTCTGCTTTTCATCATAGTCTTATAGTCTTATCCAAGGATAGTTTGACCTTTCTTTTTTTTCCCAACAATTAAATTAAAGATTATTAAAGTATGGCATCCAGAGCAGGTGGTCCACAACTGATTGCTATTAGATTATAGCAAGTCTGAAATCTAGAAGTATTTTTCCCTCTAGAAACCATTGTTTCCCTGGATCCCTGGGTAGCTCAGTTGGTTAAGCATCTGCCTTCATCCCAGGTCATGGTCCCAGGAGCCCAGGATCAAGCCCCAAGTTGGTCTCCCTGCTCAGCAGGGAGTTTGCATCTCCCTCTCCTTCTGCCCCTCCCTCTGCTAGTGCTCATGCTCTATCTCAAATAAATAAAAAACATCTTTAAAAAAAAGAAAGAAAGAAACCATTGTTTCCCTTATTTGCTGCCAGGAAGTTTTACATTACAAGAGACACCAACAGATACAAGGTTGTTTTAGCCCTGTCTATGTTGCTGGGTGTGAACAGTCACATTTTGCTAATGAGATCTTACTTTGTGACTGAGAAATGCCATGGAGGTCCTTACCGTGTTCCTACAGTAGTGACAGTGTTCCTCTGGTTCCCAGGGTTGGGGTCCTGACTGGGTGGGCAGTGGCAGTGGTGGAGAACAGTGGCAGGGTGGTGGCTTGGGAGTCCCAGGAGCAGGGGTGAGAGTCTGTTCTGCGGCTGCAATCCCCAAGCCCCCACTGTTCCCGGGGCAATAACAGGGACAAAAGAACCTGGCTGCTCAGTGACACTGTACATTTTGCTTCTTCAACAGGAAGGAAATCGAGGTTTTAAAGAGAGACCAAGAAAAGAGCTGCTCTGAAGTGGAAGAACTCAACAAACAGGTCAGGTGTTGACACCTCCATGACACTAACATCAACACTTTTCTCGCTAGTTTGAAGTAATTTCAGATTTTCAAAAAGGAAGGACAGAACTTTTTTCTGGAAGAGCTGAGAGTTGCCAGCCCATCCACCCCTTCCCCGGCTCAAAGTCGGGATGTTAACATGGGTGCAGAAGTGCCACCAGAGCCCCCACCTCCCTGAGATTTGCCAGCTGTCCCCTCACCTTCAGAATCACGGGGCTCCCTCCATCAGTCCTTGGTTTTTAGGACCAGAGCACTTTTGGGGATTACAAGCAGTTCTTTTCTAGGAAGGCCCTCAGTTTGGGTTGTATGATGTTCCCTTTAGATCATGCCTCTTTAGCATGATTTTTCCCACTCCTAGTGAGGTCAGCTTTGATTCCTGGTTGGGTGGTGTTGACTGGGTTTCTCCATGGTAAGCTTACTTTTTCCTTTGTAATTGGTGAGTGTGTATGGGTAGATGCTTTGATATTATGTAAACACCCTGTTCCCCATCAAACTCTCATCCCCTCATTTTAGCTTTCTTTGTTTCTTGCTGTGATGGTGGCCAGTTGGTAACTACTCTCTTGGTAACTGATCTTATTGTTATTCTAGTTTAAAGAAGAGCTTTCTTCCCTTTTGGCTTATTTACTCATTTCCATCATTATATTACCATCTTAGGTTCCTGTTTAATTCAATGTGTTATAAAGCATTACCATCAGTATTTATTTTTGTGTTCAGATTGTCCTGGAGTTGGCCAGTGGGAGTCCCTCACAGTGGTTTCTGGGTCATCCAGACAGATTCTGATCATTTTTTGAGCACTCCTTACTTCCTGGTTACCCCAGATATTCCAGGTCTAATACTTCCCCTGCCTCAGTCTATAATCATCTACTTCCCACAAGGAGCCCCTGGTCACCATTACTGTAGAATGGTCTATGGAGACCAAGATCCGGGCACCAGGATTGTCCACTGCTCCTGGGGTGTCACTACTTCCACGCACAATTAATGGCTAGAACTAAGGAGTATGTATGTTCTTATTTACATACACACTTACATGCATATGGTTTTGTGAGTATTTATTTATATATATCTTTCTTCTGAAAATCATGAATTCAAACCCCCTATATGCAATTCCCACCTAACATCATAGGGATGATCCTAGTTTCTCCCTTTCCATATTTGTAACTCCTATCTCTAGCAGTGAGAAGCCGGTTTCTATTTTTGGAGATCCACTTATTATTGATCAGTCTCCCCTTAACCCACGCATAAACACCCTTCCCAATATGTTTCAGCACTAACCCCACACTGGTCCTCTCTTTGCCCCCATACACAGATGTCTTATTTATTTAGTGTTCCAAGATTCATTGATTATACACCACACTCAGTACTCTATGCAATACGTACCCTCCATAATACCCCCCACCAGCTTCACCTAACCCCCATCACCCCTCCCCTCCAATACCCTCAGTTTGTTTCTCAGAATCCACAGTCTCTTATGGCTCGTCTCCCCCTCTGATTTCTGCCAATTCACTTTTCCTTTACTTCTCCGCTTGTCCTCCATGTTATTCCTTATGTTCCGTATGAAACTGTATGATAAGT